>NW_022258345.1:29908-43134 GCF_009602425.1 Actinia tenebrosa
AGGCCTGCATTCAGTTCCCAAGACCACAGTCTTCAAGACCAGACATCCATTGCAGATAAAGGATCATTAAGAGAGGTAACCCACAAAGCCAAGTTCTGGGATTTTCAAAATTATTTTATTAGTAGAAATCCGGTGCAACATGGCTTCCGAGCATGCGCTTCGCTTTCTTAATGTGGACTTTCAAAATATTTGAGGGATTACTTTACAATAGAAAAATGTATAAGAATTCCAGCTTTAGTATACGTATTTCATTCCGTTTTAATGAGAAAACCACTATACTTTTCAAAGTTCCTCATGTTTTAAACAACACAACTTTAATGGTGTATAGCGAAATTTACAGACAATTTCAAATTAAAAAATCCTGTTCTAACATCCCCAAGGGGGCCCCCTAAAATTGTCAGATCGATGATATTCTTCTTTGATGAGGTGTTACCTTGTTTCAACGCTAAAGTAAATTGATTCTCTAAACTGCTTTGCTAATGATATCACTTTTTGCAACTAGAATATTTATACAGTGAAACCCCTCTATACCGGACCCTCAGTATACCGGAATTCTCTATAAACCGGACAAAAGTTTTGGTCCGGAAATGTTTCCCATATATTTTTTGTAAAATAAACCTCAGTAAACCGGAACCTCTCTATTCCGTAAACCGGACGATAATTTCGGTACCAAACGCTATTTGACAATGGAATTCAACCCCCGCTAATCCGGATTAACGTACCTTTGTCTGAGCTATTCAAATCGAAAACAAAAGATTAACACTGCCAGCGTCGTCTTGGCGTGAACCGGAATTTTATTGTGCGAGAAAGATTACATAACAAGGGATTTGATTAGCGTGAAAAAGGTGAGAACCGCGACCACAAAAGGTATTGCTGCGACAAACTAAGTGTAAAGTATAATTGCCAGCTGGTTGTTTATTCTTTTGTTAGTAGGTTTGCAATAAATTTATAAATTTATTGCCAAACAGACAGTTACTCACTTAAGCATTAGACTTGCAAAAGTAAACRTGTCAAGACCTGTGCAACGAATTGAGTTATCCTTAGAAAAGCGAATTAGCTTGATCAACTCATATGAAAGAATCCCAAAACCAACTTCAAAAGACCCTCAGTGAAGAATTTGGCATCGGAAAGTCTACTGTTAGCGATATTCTGAAGAAGGAAATCTACGAGGAAGAGTACGAGAAAAACAGCAACGGCCAGAACGATTTAACAACAACTGCAAATACGAACGTCTAAACGATCTCACTTGGCAGTGGTTTCAGCGTGCACGATCAAAGAACATTCCAATCTCTGGTCCGATTATTCAAGAGAAAGCTTGTCAGTTTGCAAAGGAGTTAGACATTGCTAACTTCAAGGGATCAAACAGCTGGCTCGATCGGTGGAAACCTTGCTATTATATCAAAGCATTTCAGATCTGCGGGGAAAGTGCTGAAGTTGACACTGAAACAGTAGATGAATACAAGCAGAGAATTCCAGGTATTGTAGAAGAATATTTACCAGAAAACATATTTAATTGCGACGAAACCGGCTTGTACTTCAGAGCTCTGCCAAACAAATCTTTGTCCGCTAAAGGAGAAAACACTAAAGGAACAAAGGCATCAAAAGAAAAAGTAACAATGTTTGCTTGTAGTGCAACCGGTGAGAAGCTAAAGCCATTGGTGATCGGTAAATCACGAAAGCCGCGATGTTTTAAGAACATAAATACTGAACAATTGCCCGTTACATATGTCAACAGCAAAAAGGCATGGATGACAAATGACATCTTTATATCATGGATTAAAGATGTCAACAAGGAAATGAAGAAGAAACGACGTCACATCTTAATGTTCTTGGATAATGCCTCTTCCCATGGGTCAGATGATTATGAGCTTTCAAATGTAACATTGAAATTTTTGCCACCGAACACAACTTCACACTTGCAGCTGCTAGATCAAGGCATTATCCGTGCTTTTAAAGCACGATACAAGAAACATTTATCGAGATCACTTCTGAGCAAGATAGATGATGCAGAGGGTGCGACTGCCCTTTGCAAGGAAATAACTTTGCTTGACTGTGTAAACTGGATATCGAAATCTTGGACTGAAACCAACCCCACTGCAATCACAAAGTGCTTTGCTGCATCGGGTTTCTCAACTGTCAACGAAGACGAAAATAGCTCAACTGAAGAAGAAGACAACGATATTCCTCTTTGATGTCTTGCTGAACGCCTTAGACTCAACTCTTTGTTAGAGAACGTCGACCACGAAGCGCCAACAGAAGATGACACGGGCGATTGGGAGAAGGATCTTGTTAGCAATTTTGCTGCTAAGAATGATGAAAACGAACCAACATTGAGTGACGATGAGGACGAGATTAATACGGACAGTACTGACAAGTTTCCAGAATGCAGTTTTACACATGAAGTACTTCGCATGGCATTGCAGTTCTAGAATTTTGCAATTGAAAAAGACAAAGATTTTTAAAATTTGCCCTTGAAATCGAAAGCATGGCTGAAAAAAAAGTTGTTGAACTTATTTGTAAGAAATTTCAATCTAAAATAGACTCTTTTTTCACACGATATTCTTAATAACTACGTAAGGCTTTTAATAATTTTAAATTCACATGTATTATAAATATGATGATATTTGTATTTATAAGTGTTAATCTACAATAAACTCATTGAATACTGCATTAAAAAGACTATTTTAATGGTTATTAAGAAAACCTCAGTATACCGGAACCCCCGCTCAACCGGAAATTTCCTCCTCCCAGTAGTGTCCGGCATAGAGGGGTTTCACTTACATTAAAAGTTTGTACCTTCTTAAACGTAGGGGCCTTATGGGAATATCTCTTAAGATCTTCTATAAAGTTTCATTTTATCTAGTTGCTACGAACTCATCATTCCCACATACCAACCTAAAAATAGCATGCGGCATATTGTTCAGCCAATCAGATCCTGTAAAAGTTTGGCCAGAGCCTATTCCAAAGTTTTTATCAAAGGCAATGGAAGCACTTCTACCCGAAATTTTACTCAATATTTTTAGCTGTATTGAATTTGAAGAACGGCGTAGGTTAAAGCTGGTTTGCCGAGCGTGGAGAGATCTTTGTCAAGATCAACTTTGCTGAGGCAGTTAAATTTCTCATACGTAAAAGAGAAATGAGTTGACGATAAGAGTCTTGAGGTAATCCTGAGATCTTCGACGAAGGTATGTAATTTGAATACATTTAACTGCTTTGAACTGAGTGGGAAATCACTCACTGTAGCATTATTTCTGGGAAAATTTTCTACTTTGAAGGTCTTGAATATTTCATGGACAAAATTAAACAATGACCCTTAAAGTCAAGTCCTTAAGACAGCACAAAATCTCAAGAAATTAGACCTTTTTGAGTCTGCAATCACAGACGGAATTGTGCCATATATCTGTAACTTTGCTGGACATTCATTGGGAGTTTTTACGGTTGCATGGACACTACTGTTGGAAAGAAGGTCCTATTCTTGAAATTATCGTGCTTAGTTTTATTATGAGATTCTTGACCATCTTACCTTAGAATTCAAGACCAGATTTAACGAGAATTCGAAAGGAGTTCTGAAGAACATACGTGGGCTCTTTCTCCCAAGCACTTTTGTAACAAAAAAATATGACGATATGAAGCAGGGTGCCATTTCAAGCATACAAGAGTTAGCAATTTTCAATAAATCAGACGTGGCCGTCGAAAAGGTAATAAAGAATACAAAGTTTTCACTTCAACGATTCAAGTAGAGCAAAGAGTTCAAAGATTTTAAGTCGATGATTGAGGTTGCACACTAAAGGATACAATGTTACATTACCTGAATTACATAACATTTTCAGCAATACTTGATAACAATACTTATCACATCACGTTCATCTGAAAGATCCTTGTCAAAGCTAAAGCTAATTAAAAGCTACCTGAGATCGACCATGACACAACAGAGGCTGTTATCAATGCCAATTATCTCATTGGAGAGAGATCTACTAAAAAAACTGGATGCGGACACTAGTAAACATGTTTGCGCCAAAAAGAAGGCTAGAACTAGTTCTAGGAGTTTAGATTTAAAATGTCAAATAAAGTTAATTTTGATAAATTTTTGGTGTTTTAATTTTTCTCCCCCCTTGTCATGTCACTAAGCCCCTGTCCTTTCTTTTTTGCGTAAGTTGAATTCGAATATCTAGCTATGATCCTTCCTAAAAGTCCAAATATCTCCTCGAAATCTTCGAAAAATACTGTTCGCAACTGCTTTTGTTCGCGATATCTTTTGAGCCTATAAAAGTCAAGAAAGCTGAGAATGAGAGGCCAATCCAAAACGGCCAAAATCTACAAACTACGCTACGCGTATCCACGAGTTAAAAACGCTTGCTACTCAACCATTTTGTATCCCCACAGTGGCTGTTATTACAGTTTAATCGTGCCTTTAAAGAAAGATTTCAACCTTTTTATGACGAGACACTTCATAGCATACGGCTGTGTCAACTGTAGCAATAAACCAGGGTGTACTGGATTATCTCGGCATTCTCTGCCTATCAAGAACAAAGCATTACTTCAAACGTGCTTGATAAAAATCAAGCAAGAGAACACTCCCATCACAAAGAATTCCTACTTATGCAGTGCTCATTTTTCTACAGAATGTTTCCAGAAAACTATAAGTGACAACAGAGTATACTCGAAACCAGAATTTATCCCTACGATATATATTCAGTTTCAACCGAGAAAGGCCTTCGAAGAAAGCACCTCTTGATAGATCACAGTCTGGGAAATCTACACTTAAGCAAACATGCACCAATTTTGCAGACCTCGAGTTAAATGAAACATAAAAACACAATGATATTCATTCATCACCACTTGAAACAATAGTAAACAAAGGAAAGCTTTTTCAAACTTGTAAGATAGGCTGCCAGTTCGCTGCTTGTGGGAATTCTGGTGGGTTCTGAGCTGGCGAATTGGCTGGAACAGATGCATTGGAAATGTGAGGTCGAAGATGTTTGTATTTGTCAATAAAATCGTTCTCCCAGCAATTCTTCAAGTAGCTTACAACTCTGAAAAGAGAATAGAGCTACCCGAGAAAAACATGCCTACTTGATAAGAAAAATCAAAGTGAGATTATTGTCAATACACAATACCTGAAAACGAGCTCACGTTTGGTTCCAGCAGTTGAAGCACTTCCATCTCTAGCCAGAATTCCAGTGCGGTAAGGAAGCCCAAATCGTTAGTGATCCTTAGTAAGATTATGTGGACAGTTTCCATTTAGCAACTGTAGCTTCTCTTCATTGCTGAAAAAAGCCGATTTCGAAGAACCCATATTCCCCATATTAACGTAATTCCTTGGTAAGATCGCAGTACTTGTTCTTTGTTTATGTTCGCCCGATAGCCTCGTTTCTGTGTATTTCCACGCAGATACCGCTATACTACAGGAATGACTTACTATATATTTACACATATTTATAGTATTTAACTTATATATCTATTAGTATTTATCTATTCTATTTATTTGTACTAGTATTTAATGCCAGGGCTCCCATTCATAGTAACAAGCTAGTACGTCACACGTTAACTCCGCCATGGCCTGTCCCAAGCCTGGATAAGAAAGGAGGAACGTTGGGCGAAGGGCTAGCAACCCTTCCCTGTAAAAGCCAGAAAAATCTACAGAAACCAGGGAAATGATTTTTGCCTTAGAGATACCATATCATCTTTGTAAGAGCTGGCACGAATTCGTACAAAATTATTCGCATCATCTGGAAGTAGAAAGAAAGGCTAGCCGGAAGTGAGAAGGAAAAAATACAAAAAGGTCCTTTCAATATTGTCCCTCATTCAAACATTAAACAAGATATTCAATCATTCAACGTGTTATTCAATTCAATTACTCATTCAAGTATTCAGCGGTCAATTCAACTATTCAACCCAGCATTCAATTATTCAACCCTTTATACACGCTTTACAAAACAAGAATGTCAATGAGAAGCCTGGAAACGAGTTTGCACGAAAGCGAGGTCGGTCAGCCCTCGTTTTGAACTGCGGCGCCTTTTCCCTTGAAGGAAACGCGCGTTTTGACATAAAATGAGCTCTGATTAAAACAATCCAAAGCTTTTAGAAACAGATATCCCCGGATCGTCACTTGGTGAAAGAGCTCAAGCTAATCTGAAAGTAGAGGAACTCAAATTCTGGCTAAAATGCAGAGAAGATCCCGCTAAAGGTCTGAAGACGAAAGCACAGTTTGTCAAAAAGTAAGACAACAACTCAACCTACATTTAATTGAAACAAGCTGGTATTATTGACAGCGAAAGAAAGAAAATAGACAAATCGTGAATGATATAACAGGTCTAAATAAATATTGAATTCAAATTGAAAATTTGAGAAAGATATGGAGTTAATTGGACTCGTTTGACTCAATTGGATTGAAAGTACGATATCTCTTAAATTAAATTGGCAAAACAAGGAGGTGATAAGATAACACCTAAGCCAGTCATGGAAGTCATGGTTAAGAAACCCAAATTAGATGATTCCACAGCAAGTAGACCAGGGTTGAAATGTCTTTTATATGAGGCCTGAATTAACCTAAAATCTCAGTTGAAAGACGAAAAGAATTTAAAAGCTGACCTGATGGCCATTAACCCCAATATGCCTTTAGCTCAAATCTTGGATACAACTGCAACCCCTGAATTGAAAGAAACAAAATTTGGCAAAAGTCCCTCTGGTTCCATTGCAAGCTACCAACTTCAATTCACAGAGTCGAGTTTTAAAAGTATTTTGTGATTTGGGATCCATACCAACAATTATTTCAAAGGCAGAGGATTAAAAACTGGATTCGCTTGGATGACTTGGCAAACAATGCCTCTTCAAATCCTAAAAGGTTTTGGTCCTTTTTCTCTTTCAAAACTCGTGGTTATCGATTACCTCATGAAATGTCATACCAAGGAATCTGTACCACTGACGATACAAAAAAGGCCGAATCTTTTCAACATTTCTTCAACTCAATTTAAACAGATTATTCCTCTTGTCAATCATCCAATGAAGAAAATCTGAACCCTCTGATCAACAGTCACTTAAGCCTGATTGAAGTGAGTAATGAAGAAGTTATTCAGCTGTTGTCTTCACTTGATTCTTCTCTTTTATGTATACAAATTTAGTATATACATTGTATAGTTTATTGATATTTTATTAGTGTTAGTTTTTAGCTTAATTTCATATCTTAAATATTTTAGTACATTTCTTTTGTTTTATTTTTCTTTAGTTAGTGCTCCTGTTGATAACAGTAAATTTATTGTATTTTACTGATAGGATAACCCTGTTTAAATAAAAGTATCTACTAAAGCACTTGGTCCTGACAATCTGCCTACCATTGTCCTAAAGAAAAAACCTCCGTCCATAACTGCCTTTTTGAACTCCTCCTTCCTAAATGGTTACTGCTTATCTTCATGGAAAACAGCAAATACTTGTCCTGTGCATAAGAAAGATAAGAAAACAGAAGTGGAAAACTATCGACCTTGATCTTTGATGCCAATTTTGGCTTAAGTCCAAGAGAAATGTGTTCTAAATCATCTTTTACCGCATATTTCACCATGTTTGTTTAACATGCAACATGGCTTTCTTTAAGGTCTCTCATGTACTACCCAGTTGTTGCAAGTCCTTCATGAACTTGACCAGGCTCTTGATAGTGGTCTGGAAACTGATGTTATCTACCTCGATTTTTCCAAAGCTTTCGACTCCGTATTGTCAAAGCTCCGTACCTTCGGAATTTATGGTCCTCTGCTGGACTGGTTTACGAGTTATCTCTGGTCGGCAACAGCGTGTTGTTGTAAATAACAGTTTTTCATCCTGGAGTGTGGTAAAGTCAAGAGTCCCCCAGGGCTCAATTTTAGGCTCTGTACTGTTCTTGCTGTTCGTAAATGATATGCCGAGCGTTCTAAAGACCTCATCTCTAGCTACGTATGCTGATCATTCTATATTCTAATGCTACAAATCTATCAAAGCTACAACTGATATTTGTGATCTCCAAGATGACTTAAACCTTATTTGTAACCGGTCATCTTCTAATGAATTGTACTTTCAGCCTGAAAAAATGTCACAATCTGAGAATAAGCTGCAAGAAAGCTAGTTTACCACGAGTATATAAACTAAATACTGAGCTGAAGTATGGCAAGCCAAATGTAGCAATATTCAAAAAAATAATATTCAATGCCAAAACCTATTCAATTCAACAAAGACTTATTCAATTTAATACAAAACTTATTCAATTCGATTTAAAAAAATCTATTCAATAAAAACTTTTTCAATTCAATGATCTGGGGCCGAGAAAACGGTATAGGTAGGTAGCTGGGGGACTGGGATAGAGTTGACACGTCAGCAGGATTTCCCGCCTTTGCACAGCTGAGCAGCAGCTGAGCTAGCTAGTCCTTCGACTGTGATCAAGTGTCGCCATAATGGAGGAAAAATTACACTCGCTTTCCAACCATTTGAGTGAGGCRTCATCAATAATATCGTCTTTACTTAATAGTAATCAAAATGCAAGCACCTCTCCATCTACTGATTCAGTAAATAATACTGTAAATAGAGCTAGAGCTATGTTAAATAGTTCCATCTCTAGGGAAAACTTCACACGCTTGAACCGGCGAGAAAGGCTACGTGCAACAGCTCCCAATCCGTCCAGCCAGGCGTCCAATGCTAGTAAAAAGAGAAAGGAGAGTGAAGAGAAAATTTTTGAGTTTGTCCTCATGGATACAACAAAGTACGACGAAGATGACTGGACGATTTCCAACGACATCATAGCTTTAAGAGGACCGATCGAAAAATATCAACCTCCAGTAAAGAAGCAGATATTCGCCAAGAAATTGGCAATGCTGTGCGTCGGAAATTCCCGGCAGTTAATGATTCAGATTTCGAGTTTTTGAGAGCTACAAGAAGAAAGCTATCAAAGCCCGTAAACTGCAAGGGATTCAATTTCAAGCAATTGAAGTTGATAGCAGGTCGGGGGCTGTATACATGAAGGTGAAAGACGAGATGTCGTGTTTATTAGTGGATTTAGACATCAAAGAGAAATCTGAGGACGGAAAGCAGGCTGAGGACGAAAAGGAGGACGAGGGCGAAAAGAAGGCCGAGGACGACAAGAACAAAGAGGAAGCTACTAAGTGAATGATGATAAAGGCACTAAAATTATTACTCCAACTTTATTTATTTAACGTTTTGTTTATGTGCCTATATCAATGTCTTGTTCAAGCAGGGCGAGTGCAGGCATACCTGTTTATTTTACGTTTTATTTTCAATACCCCCCACCACCACCACTGAAGCAACACATTATTAGGTTCATTGGGTGGACTGCTGGCACGTATGGTTCCTATATTCCCTTCTGGTCTTTCCCTGCTACATCATTTTATAGTCTTGTTATTTTCTCCCTTATTGATTTYATATTTTGTATTTTAAATTGCAACGAGTTTTCGTATGCGGTAAAAATGGATTTAAAATATATTAATGAAATTAATCAATGCAAATCTGTCGAACAACTGACTGACTAATGGCTGGCGAGCTGATCTACTTATGACTGAATGATCACTGACTGACAGACTGATTAACTGACTTACTGATGTTCTTACAACTAGATTTTGTTCCTCTTTGATCTGGAAGTGTTTTTCAAATAGKTCAAATATTAGTTACAAAAGTACATGTGTGTGTAAAAAATTATAAAACACGAAGTGCAGGTTATACTGGAAAATAGGCAAATTAATGGTTATGCCATTGTAGATTTGATGTCATCACCATTTGAGGTTAAAGACACAAATGAAGAAACTGAAGCTACCATGGATGGACCTGAAGAAATATATAGCCTAGTCAAGCTGACTGCAGAGTATTGCCAACCAAATGAAATAGGCAACTCTGTGGAAATCTTAAGGTATCAGGGTACCCCTAGCGACCATTGTGCATTCAACTCTTAATAGCACAAAACCTTTTAAATCGAAACCTCAACAAAGTATACATTTTCTGAAAGCTGAATAAATGTAAAAACTATTCCTTTTTTCCTTCTCATAAAATACATTTATTCTTTTAAGTTAGAGCAAATTATTAAAATTTTCACCATGGCATCTTCGCGGAGTTTGATGGCACCGGTAATGATCGGAAACTAATACTTATTACCTTTCCGAGATCACAAGACATCACTTGTCAAAAGTGTGTCTCCGAATTTTGATTAGTTGCCCCGTTGCTTTTTTATACGCTCCTAAAGTTATGACGCTTCTATATTAGCTGTATCCGAACCAAAATCCACGATAACTTTGGAAATAAGCAAAAAATAAAAAATCGGAGACACACTTTTGAAGAAAAACTATCCAAGATGACTCAAAATTTCAGTTAAATCGGTCAAATTCCCTTTGACATCGGACTCAAAATGTACGGGTAACTGAACGAAAAATCACTTCCGAGAAAAACGCAAAAAATGTTTCTGGCTGAGCGGAAGCACCTTTGTTGACACAAACCGTATTTTTTTTATTACTCGCTATTAAAAATCACTATCAAAATTTTTTTGAGGGAAAATCGAAGAATATTATATATTTTATAGCAAAAGGTAAAAACGTAAAAATCGATACTTTTGAGCAATTTTGGGGTACCCTGATACCTTAAGATACTACCACCAAAAAGTCATGGTTGTGGGTAGACCCTTAAATGTGGAAGACCCAAGTCAAGCAACTGAAGGAGCCACAAAACTTCATCATGGTAGACCGTCATAATTTAATTCAGTCTGCTTTTGATGAGATAAAAGAGCTGACCAACTTGATACAGACGTTGGAAGTCCAGTTTTATGGGGAGGTAAGTATTGAGTTGAGTTTTTGATACTTTGAGCCAGTGGGGTTGTCATACCTGCAGTTGTTTTCTATAGTGATGTGCATGCTTGCACCAGCAATGCCTGATAATTCATGTTATTACATTGTTATAGACATAAGATAGAGATAAAGTTTGCCAAAACTGAAAAAGAAAAAAAACTAAAGTATTACATGTATTGAATTCTAGGAAGCAGAAGACTATGGAGGACCCAGAAGAGAATTTTTCAGATTGATTATCAGGGAGATTTTCAAAAAGTACTTTTAACAAGGATTAAAACCCCATATGGCAGAGGACTACCTACTAGTTGGAATAGTTTTTGGTAACACTGTTTAGAATAACTTAACTTTCTCATATATACTGTTATTAGTACATTATATCTGTTGAACGGTAAGTTTTTAATCTAAAAAAAGTAGGGGAAGCCACTGCTAACTGAAACTTTTTTAACGTCAATAATTATTTTTATGTGAAATGAATGCAAGCCGGTGTTCATTTTGTGTGGCCTACTAAACAACAGGTTTATAGATACAATTTTAATTCCTAGCCAACTCATGTTGTTGTTTCACCACATTTTATGACTTATAAAAGAGTTGTTAATAACTTGCTACAGAAGTTCAGCCAAAACATTCTGTCAACAGGCGTAAGTGTTGTTCAAGGTGGCAAGATACCAAAKTTTTCTGAAGATATAATAAATTATGTCTTCAGCCCTAGTGTTAAAGATGCCTGCTTAGAACAGTTACAAATGGGGTTTAAGAAAGTTGGAATATACCAGGTAGGATGTCATTGTGAATTGAAGAGGCAGTAATTAGAGTTTAAATAATTTATGACCTCACTTATGTAATAGGTTGAGTTGTATTATTTCAACACTGCTCAGTAATATCGTTGCAAAAACATCCCATTTTTTCTCAGCTTGCAATAAAGATGCGTTTATTTCGACATCTATTCAGAGCTCAACCATCTGGACCTTTGACTGTCAAGGTAATCAATCATTTGTTCAAACCAGAGTTCAGTGATGAAAGGTCCAATGCTAGAAAAAATGAAATTACTGTTTATGGAGCTTTCCAAAAGTATATCAGGGTAGTTGCAAGTAAGTCCTGTTCCATCTCAGGAGATTCATGGCCTCTAATACGTTTTGCTTTCATCTTGCCAAATTAAGAAAAAAATGAAAATTGGGCATTTTCATGTCCATAATTGCCCTTAACTGTATGTGAATAGGGTATTACATGTAACTAAATGGAAATAACATATATTATATTTAATTTACTATTTATTTTGATATAGGCACTGAGTGACATCTTTGGTGCCGCATCATTAATTAACACTTTCTTGTCTTTAAGTATCAAATTTGAAGTTAATAAATTCCAAAAACGACAAAAACTTATGACTCTTGGCATTATCTAAAAATATGAGGGCAAATACTTCACTAGTTTTAAAGACATTTGCTTTGAAGTTGTCAAATTTTATAGAATGTTCATCGGTTGGCAAGATGTCGGCAACATACATTTTCTATGAGATCTCAAACATTCGCTGTTCTGCACTGAACTTTTGAATGTAATCCTTGATTATTGTCATTATTATGATTGCTTGCAGGTGGTCGAAGAGCTGGTATAAATTTGGGAAACATCTTACAGTTTGCAACAGGAACTGATAAGGAACCCATACTTGGCTTTTGCATACCACCCTCCATGTCTTTCTATGAATTGAGCGAGTCATATCTCCCTACTGCCAACACATGTGTCGATTCATTAAAGCAGTTTCTGTCCCAATATAGATTAGAACCTCGATTACATGTTGTCGCCTGACGTGCAAGTCTTTGGAATGCGAAGGTAAGTTGAAAATGTATAAATTTCTGTCTTACATGTCCAAATGCAGTACGAATTATTCTGTTTTGATGGGATTCGTTCACTCTAAAAGTATTGCATTCCATGTCCATATGTTCCTAGCATTCGTTTTCTTTGAAGATATTACGATAGAAAGCGTTCTTTTAAGTAGTTCGCTTACTTGATCTCGCTCATATGTTTAGAAATGAATGTGGTATAATTAAGAAAGCTAGAACTTCAATACAGCCTACCTGAACATCAAATGCACAATCCTCCATCTCATTTATCATTGTCATYATCGACATTTTCAGATTTGTATGGTATGTGACAAAAAAAGAACAATAATATTTGCAAGGTATAATCAAGGTTCAATAACACCGAAGTTTACAAGAAYRATATGCATTTATGACTCAAAACGAGGCTCATTCAAATTATTCATTACTTACTTTTTGCAACTTACATTTGTTTTCTTTCAGAAACACAGCCATGTCTAAACAAAGTGGTATGTACTGGCATCATATATCGAAATCGATTGTTGGATTGTTTTTTTCTTTCAATTTTTCTTTTACCTTTTGGGAATTTTGCTTTCTAATAAGCGTTCAAAAG
>NW_022258346.1:30633-42101 GCF_009602425.1 Actinia tenebrosa
CCCCCCCCTGGATCCGCCCTTGCTATTACCCATTCTTCTTCTTCTCTCCCTCCCCCTCTAGATCTCTTTCCCTCTCTCTCTCTCCCTCTCTCTTTCTCAAATACATCACAAAGCGCTAAAGAAGAAGTGGGGAGAGCTTGATAAATGAGCATTTATCTGTGCTTGCATAAATTATTTTGTGAGACGCACGTCGCGCCTTGTGGATTTCAGTTCCATTGAAGTCGCACAATGTTATTATGTTTGCTCTCTCCAGTGATTATTTTACATAATGTTCAAGGATAGTAGTGATCTTACCTGATCCAATTTGAACAAGAACATCCCACTGTTCTTTGATCTCTCTAGACATTTGCAAAGCGACTCCTCTATCACATTTTCCGGGCTTGCGCGATTTGTGCAAAGGATGTTGACAACGATGGACTGGCCGCCAGTAGATGCCGAGAACCTCTCTGTGCTTTGGACAAACAGTCAAACAGTTCAATTTTCCTCTAAGTTTCTCAGGTATTCCATGCACCAAGGAGTTAGCTTCCAAAATTTGGTCTTGTACAATCCTTAAACTGCCACCCATGAAGTTACATCCTTTAAGGTCTTCAATGTCTTTGGATGCAGATTTTTGGAATCCTTCCAGCTTCGTCATTCCTTCTTCTAGTTTAACGACCACCGTTTCTATTTCCTGTACTGATGTTGATATAGAGTCAAGCTTTGCTACCTTCTCTAGTATGATTTCTATATTCGCACTTAGTTGTTCGGCAATATCCAGAGCCGTTAACGCTTCGTCCGCACTCTACTGAATATTCTTTAGTTTCTTTTCTGCTGGAGACTTGTTTGAACTTTCTTTTGACGATGTTGATGAACTAGATGATCTGTTTCCTCTTTTTCCACTGTTACATTTTATTAAAGTAGCCATTAACCGTTTAGATTTCCAAATTTTGGCGGAGAAGGTAAGAAACGGGTCTTCATTCGGCCATTACTCGTCCCAGTTCAGGATAATCTCTTTCTTCTTTCTTCTAAAACAACATTGTTCGATTTAAAGTCATTATGCAAAAAACCATTGTGGTGAACATACTCGATTGTGTTACAAATCTTATCAAAAATGCATAGGCAGTCAKTTTTTGAAAGAAGTTTCTCCTCTGCTGCTCGATAAAGAGTCAAGATTTTAAGGTTGGTTCGACAAAACTGGAGAACTAAACATACAGGCAGTGTTTTTGTTACCATACTGAACAAAAGCGGAAGCCCCCTCTGATCAACCAAAGAATTGATTGCTATTGATTGCTATTGTCCCTAGCCCTTCCTCGTTGTATGTTATGTCATCGTATTCAAACGTACCAAGAGCCCCCAAGGATACATAGAGGTTATCAGCCTTTGTACCAGTCAAATTGCAGGTCCATGATTATCACGTAGCACTTTCATTGCAATCTGGATAATGGGATAACTGGAAAGGATCTTGTGGAATGCTGTTAGTTTTCACTATCTGGACTTGATTTCTAGGGATATACAATAACGGTGGAAGACTAATACTGGCAAACTGACCACGTGTTGCATTGGGTGTAATGCAAATAGACAAAGAACTGGTAGAAGATGAGTGCTACTTAGTGACGCTGGGCTGACTGGCGGGCTACTTGATGATGCAAGGCTGGCTGACGGGCTACTTGATGACGCAGGGCTGGCTGGCGGGTTACTTGATGACGCAGGGCTGGCTGGCCTGCTAGTTGATGACACAGGACTAGAGACATTGTACAGGCGTTCCCAATCTTCATGGTTGTATACAAAAGTTGGAAGATCATCTGGGTGGACAATACGTTTCCCATTCCTAATGCTGCCATCTTGAAGAACCTTCTTTTGGTATTGATACCGTAGGTGTCATGTGGAAAGATAGCATCAATTTTGTATATCCAAGATATGTCATTGCTTGACCAATCAATGTTGTGGCTTTTTTTCAGTGGCAGGCAGGGAAATGAAATGGTGTCCCTGCAATAAAATGTAAGCCAGATTACCTGAATGTCAAGGCTATTCTAAGGTAAAAAATGGTATAGCTAGAATACAAATGCCAAGAAGTGTCCAAGAATACAACCTATTGCTCTGACTTTTAATGCTCTCTTGTCTATTGATATTCATATAACATAGGTGGTGTTTATCAATTGTGAAACTGGTCTATTTCGTTTTGCTTATATGTATGGAAGGCAGGGTGACCCACATACTTCGCTTTTCGGTTGAGCTTGGAACGATTATCGTTTTCTCGATATGTTTAAGAGATATGTTTGCGTGGGAAAAATTGACTTTGTCAAAGCGAATTATTGACGTGCAATAGCGCATCTGCACCACAAAAATGGCAAAAAAAGTAAACCGCTACAACAAGTTGATTAAACCCATTACAATTGGTTATTACCAAACCCGCTACGACTGCATCGGCTTGAACCCGTTACAACGGCTTCTGAATATACCAAAAGTACGAGTATTATTCTTGGCAATGAATCCGATACAACGGGTTGACTAAACCGTTACAGTCGAACCCGCTTCAATGGGTTCAACTTCAACCAGTTAAAGCGGCTTCTGAATATACCAAAAGTACAAGTATTATTACCTGCTACAACGGGTTCAGCTTCAACCCGTCAGAGCTCTTTCAAAATAAAATAAAAAGTACAAAGTGTTTGTACAGGAATTTGAAATAAATTTATTGCCAGAGATATCGGCAGAGCTACTTTTACCGTGACACTCGCGCGTATGGTAAATATAGCAAAACGATGAAACAGTTATTAATTAGTTCAATTCATTTTGTTTGTGTTCATAATGAGATTTAGTGATTGGAAATGTCAAACAGTTAAAAAAGCTTGCCGAACTGGTATCTTTTTCTTATATCTTTCATTGTAACAAAAAAATCTTTTTCAAATGATAAATAATACAGTGTTCTGAGTACAACTCAACAATGTAATGTATATTGTATAATGTATACTCAGAAGTCTGAGAAAACTCCCTGTTAGATCTGAAAAGCCTTTAATGAGTTTTAGTGTAGTTCTCTTTGTCTTTAAGTTTGTTTATAAGTGTTCTATAGCTTTTGTTTCGCTCGTTTCAGTCTAAGTATTTTCGTCATTGTTTCGTCATTTAGTCTTGTCCCTTAGGAGCTTTCGTACGCCTTATATACGCCCTCTATGTAAATACTTAGTTGGTGCTCGCAGTTTCGTCCCTTCGTACACAAATGTAAGTTATTCGTTTCAATAGTTCTTATCGTTTTGCAGTTTAATGTTTCTTAGTTTTTCCTATTTGTCATACGTACTAAGTTATTTATCTATTTAATGTATTTATTCAGTCTTTACCGTACGTTTTACGTATGTGTAAGAAATAAAATCAAGAGTATGGGACAAGCAGTGAGAACACTCCCCAAGATGGCTTTAAGTGGAGTTGAAACCCCAACGATGCGCTGGGATGGCGAAAACATCCGAGAAGAGTGGCGMCGTTTCAAACAACACGCTGAATTAATGTTTACAGGCCCGCTCAAACCAAGGAGTGAAGCAGAGAAATGTAGCTATCTTCTAATTTGGGCAGGCCAAAAGGGCAGGGACATCTTCAACACATGGTCAGACATCACAGAGGAAGATAAAGGTAAACTCCAGATATATTATGATCGATTCGAACAGCATGTCAGTCCCCAATCCAACCCAGTATTTGCAAGATACAAATTCCATAAACAGGTCCAAAACCAGGCGAGCCAATAGAAGAATTTATTACTGACATTCAAAAGTTAGCAAAAGATTGCGAATTTAAAGAAGAAAGCGAAATGCTCTGTGATAGGATCGTCATCGGCACACGAGTAGAAAAAATCAGAGAAATCCTCAAGGAAAGAGTTGGAAACGATGGCAAGCAAAATTCAAGAAGATATTCCTGTACAAATGCACGTCGTACGCCAACAAACAAGGAATTCCATCAGTCAAAATCCACAATATCCAAGATGGCCTCCGAAAACACAGGAACCCCAAGCCAAGCAAGGCGCGAAATCACAGGGATCCCAGGAAAACTACAGACACGGACCACAGGTATACCGAAGCACAAAATGCTACAATTGTGGAGGCGCCCATAACAGATCAGAAAGATGCCCGGCAAAAGGACAGTTTTGCCATTACTGTAACAAACTGAACCACTTCACACAGGTCTGCAAGCAGAAAAAGCAAGTAAGTCAAATTGAGAGCCACGATGAAGACCAGGACCAGTTCGACTCCCTGACATTCCTGTCCATTACATTAGACATAGATCACATTACTGAGGATGAGCCAAGCAGTCGATATTCGTGACAGTTGACGTGGAACTACCCCAACAGAAGCAGCTTCAGACGAAACTCAAAGTCAAAGTCGCCACGGGGGCTCAAGGGAACCTCTTGCTATTTGACTATACCGTCAAATGTTTCCTGAGAACATCGATCACGCCGGTCAGTAGCATTGGTACATCAGTAGCTCTCCACTGCTGTATCCCTCCTGCTCTCGAAGCCATATTAGCTTGACAAACTCATGCCTAAAGATTTTTTTCCAGCGGTTTTGATAGGTGGTATTTTGGCTCAGCCTCATCAACATGATATGCTTGGCTTCTCGTCCGTCCATTGTATTGGTTAGCAATCGTTGGGAGTATTCTTCATAAAAAAATTTAGTGTGAGCTGGAATGATGTGTCCCATTGACCAAACTTTCATTTGTAATATATGCGATATGACCGGGAGATCTTGATGAAGATTTAAAACAGGGAGCTGCAAGCGAGGTGTTTCAAACCTCATTCAGATCGAACACAAATATTTCATGTTACTTATCAAATGTCTACATTACTGCTTTTATTTCGGATTAAAAATTTTAAAATTAAATGTAATTTGGCCGAGATATTTCAAGGCGAATCTTGTGCAAATCAGGACAAATTCTGTATTAGGATTTAAAGAGGCCTTCATAGTATTGATTTTGTATTATTTTAGGGTCGTGGAATATTAATTAATTCGATAAGTTTGATATATTTTTTTTAAAGTTTTGATAGTTTTTTTATTTTAGTGTTATCTTGCCTTCCGTCACCTATAGTCTGGTTATGAGCTCGCTGCAGTAACTCTGAGTTATTTGTGTCAATTGAAAAACTCCACTGCCGTGCAGCAAAGTTAATTTATGATTTAAAGGATACATCCCATGAAGACTCCCTCAATACAGCCTAATGGCATTCTTTGGCTTATATTTACAAGACTAAATTTTTTAAATTAATTCATAGTGGTTAAAATAATTTATTAACGAAACAAATGAGCATAATTGACAGGAGGAAGTCGAAATATTTGCTAAGGGGGTCTCACATCTAGGTACCTAGGATTTCATCTCGTTACTTAGAACAATCTATTAGTTATAGAGGAGCTGTTCTGTGAAACACAATTACATCAAAAACCTCTGATACTGCTCTTGCTTTTCGTAAGACTAAAGATTTTAGATTAAGTAAGATTAAAGAATTTCATAATTTTCATTTTAGGGTATTATCTGTTTCTACAGTTAATTTTAGTAAGCAGGACTATAAATATTCTTAAGCATTTTTAGGAATTTTTAGATGATTAATTTTAGGTCAATATTTATTTGGTTTCCTTTCTATTTTTATTGTATTTGATTTGAGATGCACGACCCCATAAGCGCATACTTTAATTAAATATCGTGTGAAAATAAAGTTTATGTATGTATGTACGTATGTACGTACGTACGTACGTACATACATAGATAAACTTTATTTTCACATATTAATTCACGTACCTACGTATTCTGTTTTGTGCTATTTTAAAATAGATTGCAAGTGCAGTTGATGTAAATAACAAAGATGAGGTTGATCCTGAACTGACAATTGGGATTTTAACTGAGTGTGGATTGAATACTGCTTTAACTGTAACTATGCAAATTGTATTTTTGTTTGAAAAGATATTAAGGTTTGTAATTACATGTCTTAGATACCCTGTAATTCAAAGTATTATATCTGTCTAATTTTTTCTGTTTGCTGATTGTTCAGTTTTATTCAAGTGACCCCAGTTAAAGTAGCATCACTGTAATAATTACAATTACCACGTTAATGCATGACTTCATTCTCATTGAGCAGTCGTCTAAGGTGAGTTTCCCAACAGTGGAGTCAAGATCTCCAGTTGTAAGATAATTATACATTCCAGGAGAGAAGACAGGTAGACCAGGGCCCTCCTGTAAAACACTTTGTACGATGATCATTCCTCGTAATTTTAACATGCCTGTTGCCATGATGTTAGAATTATAGACTGGATGCCTATAATCTTCTCCCTGAAAAAATTCATTTGATATCAGAGCAAGCAACTGAGTGATGAAATTCTGTGTCACACCACCAGAGCCTGCTGCTGGCTGATCTTTAAATACAATGAGGATTTGTTTTCTTGGGTCAAAATCCGGATCTTTGTAGTATACAACTGCATCATTGAAAATATCTTCTTGGTCAATTGTCAGTTTAATCTTTTCGTTACTCATTTGCCCCATAACTCTGCCAAGATTGACTGTAAAGATGTTGCTTTATTGGATTTATTTTTGGTGATTCTTTTGAAGAGAGGGGAAGGCTGCATTAAGTCATCATTACTGTCATATTCTGCTTCATCATGGCTAGATAGTGATAGGACAACTTGTGATACAGAGCCATGGGATGACAGAAGGGCTCGCAAATTTGCTTCACTTTGATTAGGGAACATTTCCTTTAGGTGGTCTACTTCTTCTTCTGGTGTTGAAATTGTTGATGAACCAGGCTGAGGATTCGAACTTGACTGGAAATAAATAAAAGAAAATAGGGAAATTCCGAAAGAGTTAAATGTACATTGAGTTTAGAGACAAAAAACTAACTTTTGGGAATGCTATTTTTTGACACACAGCAACACTCTTCTTGATGATGTGTGCTTTTCTGCTGTTGTTAAGCTCAGAAAATGGCTTCCTAGCCTGCATGAAAGGTCTGGTTTCCTTAAGCAAATTTTGACGTAAGACGCTTTTTTAAGAAGTTGAAAGGGCCAAAGCTTTATCAATCCTTACGATCCTGGCCTGTAGTTTAGAAATGTTTTCTTGTTGATTTTCAGTCATACGGCAAAATGACTGAGTAGCCGTAGGGACATTCAAATTAACACTTGTCTCTTCATTGAAGATAAATTGAGGTATTCTTGGTCTCTTTTCGGATGGGGGAGCATAAAAATGAGTGAAAAAAGCTTGAGACATGTTGTTTTCAATACTCGAAGTGTACACGTCGGGGGGCTTGCTGCACTGGTTGGACCGTTGGGTCGAGCCGTATCCTGTATTCTCCATCCAGTTTTCCAACACCTTCACTAAACACATTTGGRAATTTGGCGAAAAGCTCTTCCTTTGATATGGGTGTACTTTGGGTCTCTACCGAGTATATTGGCGCTCCGTTAACATCGGGCTTATTCAGGAGGTCGWTGTCAGTGTACTGGATAATATTCATGCGAATACAGSCCCTGCGGCCCAGGATGGGGCGAATGTCCTTGTTATCTACTACTTTGCAGTCAAGTAGACACGACGTTTCGTTTCTCCAAACACGGAGGCACACTTCACCGACCACTGCGATCTTTGCTCCTCCATAGGCCACCAGTGATGTTTGTACGGGCTTCRTCTGTACTGATTCGCAATCCTTTGTTGCTTTCTTGTATATGTGTAGAGGTATCACATTGCACTGGGCTCCCGTATCCGGTTGGAATCGTAYGAAACAGCCTGTCTCTAATTTCAAAGTGACCAGCTGCGAATCATCTAATTTGACAGCAAGTATCTCATCAGTCTGATACATTTCCGATTCAGGGTCTTCCTCCTCCTCGGTGACATTTATTTCTTGTCTACACTTGGATGCAAAATGATTCATTTCTTGTCTACACTTGGGTGCAAAATGATTCTTTTTCCCACATCTTCGGCATTCTTTCCCGAATGCTGAACAGGATTCCCGATTTGCAGCGTGACGGTATCCACAGTTATCGCATTCTTTGCTCTGTTCTGTGCTTTGTCTTTCATTTGACGACTTCCGACGTGAGGCATTCCTTGGCTTCCTGTGTGTCGTTACCCGTTCGTTGTAGAATTTATTTACTTCCGAGCCGGTATTGTTGCTATCTTGGACGACTTTCATCTGTTGTATCATGCTTTCTGAAGCGCGACATATTTCGTCGGTCTTGGATAGTGTCAGCCATGTTTCCCTCAGCAACCTTTCGCGAACTTTGGCGTCTTTGATTCCAAAGATAAGGCGGTCGCGTAGTATTTCATCAGGAGTTATTGTGTCAAAATCGCATCCTTCTGCTAGTTTGCGTAACGCTGTCTTGTATTGGTCGTATGACTCTCCTGCTTCTYGTATTCTTGTATTAAAACGATAGCKTTCGAATGGTACATTCTTGCGTGGCTGACAGTACTCCCCAAACTTCCTCAGAACTCGTTCGATTTCAGTCTCTTCATCCTCATCCTCGTTTTCTGAATCACTGAATGTCGAGTAAACATCACGGGCTTCTTCTCCAATTACCGTGATCAGTGTTGCGACCTGAACGGCTTGAGGCTTCCCATTCAGCTCTGTTGCTACGGAATAGTTTTTCCAAGCTAATAAGAATTTCTTCCATTTCTCTGCGGCTTTAGCATCATGAATATCCAGCGGCGGTGGGGGCGGTAGTCTAAATCCCGAGGCCATTTCTGTCTTTGTTCCCTTTTTTTTTTCTTGTACTAACGTGGAGTCGACTCACCGGCTGCCACCATGTATAATGTATACAGTGTGTATACAGTAAATGSTTTATTACGAACTCTTACATACAGTTAAACACAAGATCACGAGACACTGATAAGCACGAGCGCTATATATATATCAAGTACGTGTTGCTCAACTGTGTAAACGTCATAGTCACACAACAACTTGTCACAGCATCGGAGTGCACTAATTACCCCGTGTTTCCTGCATTTTGCGGAAGTATGACCAGTAGTTGATGTTTCCTTTTTTTAGCTCCGACAAACAATGTGCAGGTTTTCAAAAGTCGAATCAGCAAAAATTAGTCATCCAAATTTGGCTCTCGCTTGCGATAATTATGGATTTGCATAACAAAGCAATCTTGTCGAACGCTGGCAAAGTCCATGAATATGCATATTTTTGCAAGTTGCAAACCATGTTTGGCTAGGAAGACTAATTTTGGATTAGCTCTATTTGACTTTTAAAAATGTCTTGGCGATTAAATGAGTTTCAAGGTGTCTACCGATATGGAGCTGCATATCCATTACAGAAACAAATACAGTGGTTTCGCGATAAACCTTGAGATCAATTTTTCCCTTTACAATTTATTTTCTTAGCACTTGTGTCGAACGAACAATTCACGATGAACTCTGAACTCACACACACTACTGCAACTCCTTATATAGTCTTTTACAATCTTTCTAGAATGTTCTAACATTACATCATAGAGTTTTCCAGAAATTACGATAAACAAGTCAAGCTTAATCTATAAATAGACATTTTATAATCCTAACTTACTAGAACTTTCTATAACAAGGACTAATCAAGAATGTCCTGGAAATCTAGAATATTCTATAAAACGTGCTTATAATCATTTCTTCTGTCCATACAGATTATAGTCACCTATATTAACCTTCAAAGTGTCACTGCTACAGCAAGGATTTGTTAGGTGAGCTACAATTGTGTAAGAAATACAGTAAACCTATTTGGTACAAAAGCTACGTTTATGCCACAAGTTCATGAAAATTCGCGACCGAAGGTCTTCCCCCGGTGGCTTGAAACATATATCGTTGTGAAGCCATTGTCGTAATGTATCCAAAAATGTACATAAGGGAAATGCAACAAATGGTTGTACACAATATTAACCTTTTGCCAGCGCAAGCTCCATCATTGTCAGCCATCCGGGGTCTACTCTACTAGTCAAATATAACCAGAAAAAAAAATGCATCGAGGTTGAAAATGAACGGTTTTCGCCATACATACAACAGAGGCGCCAGGAGTTTATTCGCTGGAGTAGATCCTAGGGCATTGTATTTTTTCGACGAAACTGGATTTGCTTCTGATACTTACTTACGTGTATATGATCGCTGCGAGAGTGGTTACGCCCTGCCCTCCTACCAAGCTAAAAGTACAACAACCTATCATTCAGTCGTGCGGGTAATAGGCTTTAAAGAAGGAACTCTAACCGCTATACCTATAGAAGGCAACTACAACATAGTGCTTCTCAACGAAGTCATACAGAATCAGGTATTGCCGTTACTTATTGCTACTTATTGGCCGATAACGAAAGCATACTTAACGATGTGCAATTAGTCAATATCTTAGCAGTCAAAAACATCACGCTAGTTAAGTTACCTGCATCTGTTGTTGATTCATTTGTTCAAATTTCGCGGGTAGCAGTGAGGAAATATTACAAAAGGTCTTGGAAAATTGTAAGTTAACTAGGAAACAAAGCTGATCACGAAAATATATGCTAAAAGCGGACGGCAAAAGTGGCAATAAAGTATACAAAAAATTCAAAGGCATTTCTTGTCGTTGAGGTGTCCTGCGTCTATTGATTTTCGTCACTTGGGAAAAAGAATTGGATAACAGCAAAAGCGGATCCAGCCAAAATTTTAGGGGGGGGGGCAATTCGAGTTTAGGGGGGGGGGCTAATTGAGTTTCTTCCGTCAACACAACGGAAAACAATAAAAACTAGACCCTGTCAGCAGGGTATGCTGGGATACCTGGAAGGGTTGAGTGTAGGACCTGGTTTCAATATGCATTAAGTGTTTTATAGTTGGTTGAGTTTGCAAAAATACTGACAAGGTAATGATAAACCAGACCCTGGTTGGGACGGTTTAATAGTATCAGACTCTCTGAGAATCTAAAGGAGAAGAAAAAATAAGTTGCAAAATTTCGAACGACAGTGTTGAAAGCCGTTTAACCTGGTTTGAGGCAGAGCGTTTATGCCATACTCATCAAAGTCATGGAATAACTCAATCTGCAACTGCAAATCCAATTCCAGTCCAGATCTTGGCGAACGTAACTAGGTTGATGTGTGACCATGTTTCAAAAACATGTACATTCGAACGGCTTACTTTAAAATCAAAATGCTTCATTTAAAAAGTATATACAGGCTAATATTTGCTCAATACCTTTCTCATAATTGGTCTACATTTATAATTTGTCTATATTTTTCAACTGGACCCTGTTAGCGCAGTTTACTCATGCCCATGGGTTTTGTAGGTTTTGGTTGGAATGTAATTTGTGCGAGGTTTTGAAAATTTGTATAGGAACCAATGTGCCAATGCTGTTTGGTTAACAGTTCGGGAAAGATGTCTGGAATGCATTTAAAGATGGTGCTGTGAATATATTTTTTTTTATTGAATAGGAATTGAAAAACAAGGTAAATTGTTATGATTTTCTGGCCTGCACATGATTGTAAGTTTTTTGAGACGTTTTTATCGTTATTTGTTTGGGTTTTTTTTGTAAATTTCTGTAGCATTGTGTATGTGACGGC
>NW_022258347.1:5140-33901 GCF_009602425.1 Actinia tenebrosa
ACCTACCTACCTACCTACCTACCTACCTACCTACCTACCTACCTACCTACCTACCTACCTACCTGCCTACCTACCTACCTACCTGCCTACCTACCTATGTTACCTACCTACCAACCAACCACCGGTTAACGAGTCGACTTTTGAAAAGGTCTTTAGAGGAAATCAAACAAATTGGCAATTACATTACCTACGAAGAAGCCAACGATAGCTCTACAAACCACAAACATCCAAAAATATGGCGAGGCTGCGCTTAACAGGGCGGCTGCAACGACTCCAAGAGCACCAAAGTACGCGACTTTGCGTCTTCCAGTCTTGTCTGATATCCAGCTGAGGATGATGGCACCTAGCAGCCAGCCAGCAAAGATAGAAGAGGATGACACACTCTGTAGAATGGAGTCTTTGCACACGAGGTTCCACTGGTAAAATAGATAGCTATAAACTATTAATAGTGAATAATTGTAATGCATGATGATGAGATGACAGTTGGAGTCCTTGTACAAGACATTCCACTGGCCAAACGAATAACAATGAATTATTAACAATATGGTAGAAAGTAATGATGATGATGATGATGATGTCTCAACACAGGGAACCCATCTCACCTGAGTCACAGCGGAGGTGTAATCGTCAGTGAATTCCCAGTCACTTCTATCTAAGTCACATCTAAAGTTATAATGCTTGCTTGCTGGTTTGTGCACTCCAGTAAGATTACAGGCAGTGCTGTTATCGGCACATCTCCAACCCGGTTCAGCGGCTATGAAGGTTATAAGTAGGGTCTGGAATCCAACCACTGAAAAAGCGCAGAAGACGAAGATGGCAAGTAAACGAAGTTGGTAGCGACCCATGCTGCCGATCTGCTCGAAGGCTTCATCTATTGTGATTGACATTATGCCTTTAGTCCTGTGATGGAGAAAGAATCGACGAAATATATACTGAGACGGTCGGTTGGTCGGTCGGTCGGCCAATATTGTTTTTTAAAAATATTCCCGTCTCATAAAAATATGCGATATCAATGATTATAAATAACTCGGTTCGACTTTCTTTAGATCTGTCTCAAAATTACACTGAATTTGACATTCGTTTGTCGTATTGATATAAGATAAAAATATCACGACATGTAGTTTGTTATCTACAAAATACTAATCATCTCTTTCACGAACCAAAGCACGAAAAGAAAAAGAAAAAATCAAACTACCACAGATTTGAAAGCGTAGATGGGAATATATATAGCTAAAATTTCAGATATTTAGATGAAAATCACAGCCTTTATTACGATAATTATAAATCTAGTCTAACTCGTTAAAAGCAAATATTTGATAAATGTCTTGAGATTATTCGATATTTTTCTTCGAGATTGTGTACCTGTTTTTGCATTTTTTTCAAAAATAGAACAATTATTATTCCATTGTCAAATACCTATTTGTATGACCATAGATTATTGAAAGATTTGTTCACAAATGCTTGATACTTTAGAACACAAAAGAGGTCTTCTCCAACATTTCTGGCATGCACTGGAAGAAGCTTAGACATCAGTCTTTAGGCCACGGAAAAAGGACTTTACAGTAAGATAACAGAAATCCAAAATACGATTTTCAAGCTCATTTATAGTAGTACAACAATATCATCAAACATTTCAGCAGGCCGGTATTTTCCAGCATTAAATGCTATTAGTGAAGTCAGTATTCGGTATGCAAATACGCTATGACACCAAGCCGAGCTTTACTATTATTTGACTAAGATTTTTGCCAAATCATTGAAATTTGTACAAAATCCCTTTAATCAAACAAAAAACAAAAAACAAAAAAAAAACAAAAACGAAATAAGAAAAGAGAAGACCCTTAGGGCTTCAACAAGCTGAAATCCAAAAAAACATTAAAGCACTACGTTCATTGAATCCAAAGTTGGTCGACAGGTTTTATGCTGCATGAAGCTGTAACTATATTGTACGTTTACAAATGCCAATTTGAATTTATTCAGTACGTACATCAGTGATAGGGTCGAAGCAGCGATAGGGTTTCAAGCACTTTATGCTTACATTTAAAACTCATGAATTGAAGTCGTTTTCTAAGACCATTATGTTTACAATCGGACTCTCTAAAGACAAACCTGAAATCAGCTTTCGAAATGATGAGTACGAAAGCTAACTTTATCTTACCTTTATGGCTCCTTTTAGCTTGGTTTCAAGAGTGTCTCAATTGGAAAATTGAATGAAAGACTTCATAGTTACAGGAATTGAGTTGTCTTCGTACGTTTTAACTACTACACTTCTGCTTAGGCCCTCGATCTGTTTTTGACATTTGATTCTAAAATTGAATAATGGCTTTTGGAAGTCCTTAAGCTATTTGTACGGCTTTTGTAATTTGCATATGGATACCAATATATAATAAATAAACTAAGGTCAGTCTCAAATAAACAAACGAAGAAAACTATTAGAAATTAGAAAAAAATATTTAAAAAATTTAAAAAATATATAATAGAATATGCATAAATCTTTGAACCAAAATACGACATTTTACCACTTTACACCAAGATAAGCAGGCTAAGCGTTTCAAAAAATATTCAACCCTGTTTTATAGGTTTATGCGTTTGTGCAGTCGGATTGCTAATATGGTTTAAATTGAGAACAAAAAATTTATAACGCCGGTCAATTTTGAGCCGTGTAAAAGAAGAAACTAAGAACCAATGAACAACCAGAGTGGACAGAATATCATCAATCTTATTTTGTCAATATTCAATCTTATTTTGTCAATATTCAATCTACTTAGGGGGAGTAGACTAAACCATTGACAATGATATAAGTGTACTTAGGTGTATCTGTCTGGTACAATTTTGTACTAATGAGAAGTAGTTATCTATACTAATATTTTCCAAATTTAAGTGAAAGTCATAGCGGCTGAGTCAACAAAATTCATTTTTTTTTTTACGATTAATGCCTAAATTAGAAATATTTGAGAATTTTTTTTAGATGCCGGATCATGACCACAATCTAACTTCCGTTGCATTGGCAACCATAAATTTGGCGGGGAAAATTTCCATTGACACACACAGCTACGTAGATTACATTTTAAGACAATGGCTATCGGTAAAAGATGATAAAGGGATTTTTTTCACTTGTTTTTATGATTTTTTTTTCATTTTGTAGGTAAAAATGTTTTCACGTAAGATTGTGAATAGATTATCTAGTTTGAATAATGAATATAAATATATATATTTTAACGGTTTTTGATAATATTTTCACGTGAGTAAAACAAAGACAAATTACAACGAAAAATTTCAATTCTAATTTTCAGACAGACGGTATTTGTACAGGTGCAAACCACTCACTAAAATTGCCTTTAAATTTTTTCTAAATCAAGCATTCGAATAAGGAATAATTTTTCGGCGAAGAGTCAAGCTAAAGTCAAAACATTGCGACCCATTGCCAGGTAAGAATGACTGATATAGTATCTGATCRTGACAAATAGAGTATTTATTGACTTCTATAGCCACTAGTGAAGCTTTTACGGTTGCCTCGGAAAGTTTGTACTAATTGCCAATTAATGATTAATTCGCGCTTTGCGTAACCAAGGCAACGGATCCGGATAAAAGGCCGCAACGCATCATTTGACCAGCTCCCTTATTAATTTTCCGTAGTTTAAGGTAGTCAGCAATCTAAAATATTGTATTTAAGGAAAGATATATATTACGAATCCTTTGGTTGTTTTTATTAATAATTCTAGATTTGACTTCTGCTTAAATTCTTACGGTTACCTTGACGACTAAAAACGCGAGTTTAGTTTGTGGTAATAATTTTTTTTACAACACGCGATATCAAGCTTCTGAGTTTATTTAATTCCTTTTTGGAACATCTGGCAGGGTAACCGGGAGGCCGAAGTCGAGACAGTTAGAGCTTTCAATTTTCTTCAGTTAACTGTTTCAGACGCTATTTAGGATGCAAATATTTTTTCTCCCTAATCTAGCGCGGGTTTTCCGTCTGTCGTTAACCAAAAAATGTTTGGTAATGAAGCCAAAGTGACTTCGATTCGAACCGATGGGGCCTTGAGTTTCATTCCCGTTTCGGTACTTTATTTCAGTTAGTTTGCCCTCTCTTGCGTTATGGTGTCTCCCAGTTTTCTCCTTCTCCCAAAAGTCAAATAGAATACTCGAAAAACTGAATTTAGGGATTGCCAGTTCGCGCCTTTTCGTCACCTCAAATTTCCTCGGGGATTTACAAAATGGTGTCAGAAGTCTAAAACGTTTCACTGAATGATCCAATAATTTAACTTTTTAATGTCGTGAGTCAAACATTTCAGTGTTTACAAAAGTATTTTAAGATCTTCCGGCAAATTTGTATGATGGGTGAAAAGAATTTTAAAAAATGCGAAAAAAGACAACACGTGGCGAAAGCTATAGCTGAATTCTCAAAAAAAATAAAAAAATAAAAATAAAATAAAAATTAAAAAAATAAAAAAATAAAAATAAAATAAAAATTAAAAAAATAAAAAAATAAAACGAACCATCTGACAAACAAATTCGTGAATCTTTTGGGTGGAAACGTTTCGAGAGAAATTAAAACAACTCCTTTCCACTCGTGGAGCTAAACCATGAGTTTTGAGAAAAGTTTATTTCTCAAGGAAATGGACAGTGCAACACTGGTGGTAAAACTTGTTAAAAGACACCATTAGTGACAAAAGTTTGAAGTAAATTATTTTTGCAGCATGTAAAAGCGCCTCAAAAGGCAGCCAAGAAATTGAAACTCAAAGTCTATGAGATCTGTTCAATATCCAGTACTGTAATTACATCTAATTTTTCAGCTTAACCAGAGAAAAACAAACAGTAGAATCAACTAATTTTTCGCTCTAATTTTTCTTAACCTCTTGATCACTAACCCCAAGTGTTTATAAACGAAAAATGATATCTATATGTTTTACCGGTAAAATGATTTTTATGCTAATATCAAAAATAAAAAAGGAAGTAAAGTAAATTAGTCCTTGAGAGCTTTTGTAGTAAGCTGATTTGTGTTGTGAAAAGTCAAATAATTCATTCGTAAAAATAGTGGATAAATATTCGCTATGTCTCCACATCAAAGAATGACTTAATTCTATTGATAAATACCTTTTCGACTAACTCAGATTTAAAATTTTTGATAAATTTTTCAAACCCAGAATTGCCATAAAGAGTGAATCGTTTGAAACATTTGTTGTGTGTTTTTTTAACTTCGATTGTTCTCAACAGGGTCAACGCTTTGATCTGGATAGTAAAGAGTTAATGTGAAAACCAAGAATTACGTATACTCCGCCCATTCGATATCGATTTCTCTCGGGGAAATTTTTATGTCATTTCTGTGGGATAGAATAAATATTTCATGCCAAACGGGAAAACGGTACATTAATAATCTGAATTTTCAAAACACATGGAACTTTTACTTACTTAGTGATTGCTGTGCTGTCTGTGCGCTACAGCTGCAAAGCTGCCGAAGAAGACTTTAATCTAGGTTTCGAGATGCCTTCCACTAGTTGTGTTTCGAAGTTAAGCGCAAACAAAAGAGGATAATATAGGTTTTGTACAGAATTCTACAAAGCGAATTAGGATTGGAAGATTTGTCAGTTACGTTCAGCGATTGGTTGGTCAAAACTAGAGACATTTATTTATATGCGCTTGAGCTTATTGGTTTACTCAATAAATTAAATTCATTTATAATACCGCTGGGGTAATTATTTTTGAGATGATCAAACAAAATATTGAGAACAGAAGGTACATAAACTTGTCCAAGCTTCAATAGCTGCTGCATCAATGTAAACAAACTTTTTCCTGCCTATTAGTTTATTGTGAAACTCAATATTACTAGATTCAAACTATACGAAAAAAATATTTTTTGGGTCTTGCCATGATATATACTAAAAACGATGTCAATGATGCCAGAGTACAATATATATAATTCATATAAGTTTGAATTTAATGAAAGCCTTTATCAGATATGTATATAGTGACTGTTCAATGAGCAATTTGTTATAAGTACGAATGCTATGGTAATGAGTAGGAAATTAAAACTATGCCAACGTCTGACTGGAAGGGCACTGGTGTCGATTAAGCTGCAAGCTCAGAAAAATATATATGAGAGAGAAAAGCTAGTGAAAGAAAGAATAGAAAGAGGATGGAAGAAAGTGAGAGTGAGTTGATACATAAATAGAGAACTACAAATGAAAAGAAAACGAAAAGAATCAATTGAGGACAGGAAAATGACGAAAAAATTTAAATAATGAACAATTGAAAGAAAGAATTAATGTAGAAAGAAAGGTAATCTATCAAGTCTTTCATTCCCACCCACATGAGGACATGCAACGGACGAAACGTAAATTGAAGCAATTTTTAAGTCTTTACTATGACTATTATTAAAACGGTCAATTTTCATTACTCCTGTCAGTCCTGTCTTTTCCCTATTTATATTGACAATTTACAGCGACGCAACTCAAATTATTAGTTCACTACTGAGTTTGTTCTTGTGTGATGCAGTCTCGGTAAAATTCGCACGGTCAAATATCCACTGTTCAGCGTCGTCGACACTGTCAATAGAGCGAGCGTACTCGTATTTTAAACTGATTTGGTTAATAATATTTTCGTACCAAGTCAAACTTCTACAATCTTTCACAATCTTCTCACTGAATTCACTGAAGTCAAAAGCCAGAGATGTGCGCCTGGCAAAATTTCCCGCCAAATTGCCACAGAAAGTCCACATTTTTTATCAAGATACCATGGGGGATGGGATAGCATTTGTTTTACATTTCCGGCTCAGTCAAAAATAGGAAATCATAAATGGAAACATGTATGAGAGGAATTGAAAGGGGTTTGCTTCTCGGCACGCCACTCTTGCTCACTCAGTACCAACACATTATGCCATATAACCAAGAGAAAGTCCTTTTTGCTCTTGATATAACTGATTCACTCTTCGTCTTTCATTAAATTTTTCTAGTAGCCTTTAACGAGTGTGTTCATATTTTTCTTTCGCTTGCATCGCCTAAATCAACCTGATGTTGTACGTACATAATAACCCCATCCATATCATTCTAAACATTAATTGAAAAAAAAGTACTCGAATTGTTTTACATTATTTCATTGATCATCAAACAAAAACATCAATTCTTAGTCTAAAAAAGTAAGTTCATTAAAAATTTAAACAGCCGGAAAAAAACACTAAATATAGGAACAATAAGGACTTTTTTAAAACATGCGGCGAAAAGACAGGAACTTCGAATTCATTTAAAAGTTTTTCGCTTCCTTGATGAATTTTGATTTAATGAAAGAAATTATTGGAAGTGAAGATGCATTCCAAGGAGTATTTAAACTTTGTGACTGCATATCAGTCTCTCTTTGATCTAAAATATTTCAATTATTCATTATCAAAACACACAGTTTAAAAAGAAAATAAGAAAAAAAAGAAAAAAAAGAACAAATAATTACAGGTCATTTTTGTAATTGGGAGCTAAAAAATGAAAAAATACTAAAAAAAAATGAAGCCATTTCCATGTCAAAAGTTCCAAATTTATGCGCCATTTTTAAAGCCAATCAAGTGTTCAGCTTACTAACTCTAAAGAAGAAAAAAAAAGCTTGTTTTTTGAACCTGACAAGTTCCATGGAGACTACAGAACACACTGAATACTTCAACTCAATAGTCAAGTATTTTATTGATATCAAGCCTGCGGCTCGCTTCTTAGTGATGATGTGTGAACTTCATGAGCCAACAGAAACCTATGTTCAACTTGAACTCTCGTTTTAAAAGTACTAGATCCATCCTTCCATGCGGCTAGACTGATTCTATAAGTCATAGTTTTTGCTTCTTTGCAATTATGGGGTTGTGGTCGCGAAAACATTGCTTCGATATCTTACTATAACGAAACTTCCCGCTTATTGAAAAGTGTGAAATAAATCATGATTGATAACCTCTGAAGTAGGCCTACTATATACGTTGTGTAATCAGTGCATAAGGAGAGGTGGTTGTCTTATTCTAAGCTCAGTCGAGAAATAGAGGAATTCACGAACACTGGTGAAAAACGCACTGCGCACGCTCGGAAATGGCGTAGCATAACTAAGGCAATTTATATTTTTGATGCCGGTGTTTTGATTGTTTTACAAAATCGCAAAACTTAAGAAAAATACTGAAAACTTAAGGTTGTCCTTTTCGCAATAGCAAGATAATTTCGATTGTGACACACTGCTCGGATTTATACAAAAAAACTTTTGTTTRTACAAAGCAAAAATAATCTTTGAAAATGCCGCCACTCGCGGCCCGACGTCGACATCCAGCATGGCTAATTTGCAGATAATCACATGGTCGGATTCTATGTAAAGAAATCCAAAAATATCTGTAAAATTCCAAAACGAATATTTAAAAAATAGCCCTGTCAGTTAAAGTGCCTATCACCCTTCTGACAATATTGTCAGTATTGATTCTACATGGTGTAAGATGTTGAATAACCCGAAAAAATTACATAGTTTGAGTGCGGCTTCTTGAAGTTATGAAGGTTTTTCCATGTCATATGCTAATGCTGTGACGTATGAGGAGGCATTTATGGTTATTTGTTGTTCCTCGTAATTCGAAATACCGGCTTCTATGGGAAAACTAACTTGCAATCATTTCTATAAGAGCAATGGGGAAAACAATGACGTATTTCAAATTTAATTTATCTGTACCAGTAGTGTTTTGTATATTAAATGATTACTCCTCATACGTCACAGCATTAGCATATGGCATGGGTCTCTTATCCCTCCCCCCCTAACTGCAGGGGATAACGGAGACCGACACAAATAACGTCTGCAAAGAGACCGACACCGGACAAGAGACCGACACAAAGGAGGCTACGTCTCCTCGCGTCTTCTAATTTGCATTTGCATTCGATAAATACTAATGAACAAAGGGCGCTTGTGATTGGTCCATACTGTTGCTAAGGGTTTCTTAGTCAAACGGTGCTTTTCTTCAGATCTGAACATAAACCTCCAAGGTAAACACGGTTGAGTCCATATTTACTTTAATTTTCTGGCTCAAAATTACCAAACTCCATAAAATTTGGTTGCTTAGAGCCCAAAGGATAAACCCTGAACATTCAATTATCGTCATTTTCGCTAAGCGACTAATTTCTTAGCGGATAAAAGTCGTCGAAAGTCCAAGAATTTGTGCCATCTTGCGAGCTCATTTGAACTTTCTCGTTCATGTTGTCCTTTCAAGATTGATTATCCAGCTGCTTTTACGAGGCAACACAACAAAATAACATTGCTATTGGATGAGTTATTTCTTCACTCTTTAAAGGATAACGAGGATAATTAAAGGAATTTTTGCTGGTCGTTTGCTACGTCACTTCTTTGTTCACAAGATCAACCAGCTTCGTGGGATTTTTTCCGTCTACAGTCAAGTCGAATCATTATCTTCTCTGCCGTTATTTGTACTAAATATCTTATCTTATTTAGTTACCGAAGACAGAGAGAGCATTGTTGGATTTGGACGCTTTTTTGTACAGCCGGAAATATTGTTGTTTGGAGCCAACATCATTACAAGAATTGTCTGAAGGCAACCGTCTGAAGAAAAGAATTTTTATTGGAGTATTAATTATCTAAACGATACTCCATCTTTATTCTTATTGAAGCTGAATTTCTAAGGGACCGTGGTCATCCTATGAACATAGTCTACAGATTTGCGACCTTTGGAGGAGAAAGATTTCAAAGATTTATTAACAGACTATTTTGGACAAGTTTTGGTTAGAGATGTCGTTGTTTGTGGTCGTTAAGAATGGCTTGCATTGTCGCATTTAGGTTAATCCCAAAAACATGGAAATCTGTTGTTGTTGTCAAGTACAGAGTTTGGCCTACGCACTCAAGAACCTTTAAACGGACAAAAGAGATGTTGTCTGCACACTTCATGGGATAATTCACCTTGGATTGCCTTACAAATATTCAAATTTCGAGATAACCCTTAAACCCGTGAAAAACACCTTATGAATGACATTAGTTTTAGGATTATTGAAAAAATTAAGATATAAGAAATAGATGAAAACATGAACAATAAACCAAATTGGGAATCTAGTCTAATAGCAAAATTTGGAGAGCTTAAAGTAAATTCCAAACCTCCTACTGGGTTGCTAAGGGAAAAGGCCAAGCCGTTGCTGCTAAAACCAGAATCTGAGACAGTTAATGGATTAATAAAGCCAAACTTTGTACCTCACCCCCCTCAGGGGCCTAAGAAAGCAACATCTGTCCCTTCGCCACCAGTTTGCAGTCCTGTTAAAAAGCCAACACCCCCCTCAACAGCTAAAACCAAGGGTACATTTAGGAGAAAGTATTCAAAATCAGAAGAAATTTGGTATGAGGACAGAGTTTCTGGAGATGGAGAAGCTTCTAAAGATGATGACATTTACAGTGAAAAAGACAGTATTTTAGAAAGACAGCCTGGTGATGGATGTTTCTCCGACATAGCTGAAGAAGATGAAGAGGATGATGATGAATGTATGAATGATGATGATGAAGTTGGTGATGAAGAAGATATTGATTATGATTGCGATGGTCTTGAAGAAGAAGAGTTAGGTGAGTGTTCACAATGATTAGAGGCTTTGCAGCATCATGGCTGCCATGTTAGATGACAGGAACAATACAATCGTTTTACATAAAAAAGAATTTAGTTTTCAAGAGCAAATGGATTTTATTGTTCTGCAATCTAACCACAGGAAGCCCAAGCAGTATTATGGGCATGGGCACATGTTGGTGCAAAACCTCTATAGCTCTATGTCACTGGACAATATGAGTGGTCAAGAGTACCATGAGCCTAAGTGGTATTTGGCTGGGCAGTTTAGGTCAAACATTGCATTTTTTTTGCCATAATTTTTGTCAACTACAGAAGAAAATTTATTTTTAAAAAATGTAATTCTCTTGTGTTTTTATTTCAATTTTTCCCATTAAAGTAGATCTTATTTTTATTATATACTGTAGAAGACTTCTCAGAAAATGATGATGATGACAATGCATCAACTTGTACTGGACTATCCAGAACTCCCTCAGCCAGATCACGCACATCAAGTGCAAAGATCAGCATAAATAACTTGAAATCATCCTCTGCAAGAACTCGCACAACAAGTGCATTTGGTGGCAGACAGGTTACCACAGATGTGTCTATTAAACAAGCTAATAATAACTGGGTGCAAGATGGACCTGACGATATCAAGCCTGCACTAACTCCCAGTTTGTTTGCACATATACCACCTACTATCTATTTCACCATCGAGGGAGAGAAAGGTAATAACATATAAAAATTAATCAATTCAATTAATTAATTGATTAAAATGAGTAATAAAAATTTCAGAAATTTTTATTTGAATAATGCCACAATTAAAATCATTGCTTCTCAATCAATTTAGATTGGATTTGTAAAAACCTATCTCTACCTCTTTCTTCTATCTCATTTGCCAACATATTAAAATGTTAATTGGGTGTTAACTATTTTGGGAATCAAGGGTGACAGGGCGATAATGCACTTCACCATTTACGTCTGGGGTCACAGATTCTTATTCCCAGACTCGTTATCACAAAGGAGTTTATTAGGGCTCTACCTTAATTTGAGGTTTTTTTTAAAGGGTATGCAGTATCATCCCTCTGCAAATTCTATAGTAGCAGCGTAGAGGCTGCTTCAGAGTATCGATAAAATTTAGAGGTTTTAAAGGTTGGCCATGATTAAGTAGCACATGTTGTGCTGTTACAGTAACACTTTTCTCTTAAATAATATCCACTGAACGTACAGTACTTGACTACTGTTTTTAATTCATCGTAAACACTACTAATGACGAAAGTCATGGCTGATTAATCAGCAGTAGGCTATCAATCATATAGATAAATCGCTTAAGTATGGTTCCTTAAATTACTTTAGTTTATTTACTCCAAAAAAATTAATATTTGATTGTTGGTAGACTGCCTTTCACAACCTTTCACTTGATCAGAGTGTAAATGTATGACTACAATGTATATAAATCTTCCTCTTTTAAAAATTGTCTGTTTTTTTTATTCAAAGTTGCTCCACTACCTCATGAGCTTCGCAAACTCTTAAGATGGAAGATGAGCTCAATAACACCAAATGTTGTGAAGCAGTGTATAGCAAGATCTGGATTCAGAGCAACAAAAAGTATGCGTTACAACTATTATAATATCTTATACCACTGACGATTGCATCATGGCTAAAAATAACAGTCATCCAACAGACAAATTCTATCGAAACTTGGCACTTTTCTGGCCAAATTCTTTGAAGGTCGTCGTTGCAGCTTTCTTAACTCAGGTCACCTTGACTGGTCACATGTTTCAGATCAGTCCAAAGTGGCTTGTTATCATGTCCAGTCAATCGTGAGCAACCATTATTTTTATGGCCACTACCTTAATGACTGGTTGCGTTTTCTTACTGATTTTGTTTTAAAGTTTGACATTATCAGCTACAATGTAAGCCATGACTGATTTCCATGTCTGATCACTTTAACTTGACATACTTTTCTCCGTTGAATATTCTATAGGACCCAATGATTGGTTAGGTTATTGGGGTAAACACATGAAAGGTACTGCATTCAAAAGTATCAGGGAACATCAGAAGGTAGGTATATACTTTTGACAGCTGTAATCAAACTGATCATCAACTGTAATTATCCAAACAATAGTGCTAATGTATATGTGATGTTAAATTTCTTAATTATCATATTTTTTCTAGGTCAATCATTTTCCTGGAACTTTTCAAATAGGCAGAAAAGACAGGTTATGGGGAAATATATCAAGGCTGATGATCCAGCATGGAAAGAAGGTAAGGAATATTCTCTCAGGGTTCCTATTGTCATGGCAATAGAATAATATGTGTTATTGGGAATGTGGTTCGGGGGGATCTGAATATCTGTTACCAATTGGAGGAATGTCCACATAAGGAAAGTTCAGGGGATCCTTAGACTATGATGGGTGGGACAGTCTTTTTGGATAGGGGACAGCATAGGCCAGCCCTGCATGTTGATAATGATGGACAAAGATGATGTTGTAATGATTATGGACAGTTGATGATACTAATGTTGTGATAATATTTTGATGATACGAGATGATTATACAAGTACTGAATTACTGTACATGCTACATGATGAAATTGATACATGATGATGATAACACAACATAAGTGATAGGTGATGATGATAATACAAGAGGATACTTATACACATTCATTTTATCAATTAATTACTAGGAGTTTGGTTTTCTTCCACAAACATACTGCCTGCCATATGATTTCAAGCTTCTCAAGCGAGCTTGGGATGAGGGTGGTTCAAGGCAAAAATGGATCTTGAAGCCAGTGAGTCAAAAATTATGTTTACTATAGATCATCCATTTTGTTCTTCCTTTCAAATTCTATTGCCAAGTACTTTCCAATTACCTTCATGTACCCTGTCTATCTACACTGTATCTACTCCATCTCTACGTACAGTATAAACCATACCCAGTACTCCTAACACCCACCCCCTCATCATTCCTCTATCCCCTCCTCTCCATTTCCCTTTGATGGAATTTTTCATAATTGTTGTTTTGTCCATTGTAATAGATTATTTTCAAAATTATCTCGAATGTGAGACAACATGAAAATCAAAAAAAAAAAAAAAAAAAAAAAAAACNAAAAAAAAAAAAAAAAAAAAAAAAAAAAAAAAAAAAAAACTCCAACAAGAAAAGTCTAATAATTTTAAGAAGGGTCCATTGGATTAGCAGGGTGCTTGCATTTACACATGTGACATGATTGAAACTAAATAAATTTGTAATTTTGGTTTTGTTTAACAGCCAGCGTCAGCTAGGGGTATTGGAATTAGGGTCATTCATAAGTGGTCACAAATACCACGAAAAAGACCAGTCATAGTTCAAAGGTCAGTCATTTAATAGAGATCCTTTTAGCTTAAGCACAATGACATTTTCTCATTTCAGAACCACGTGTCTTCCCCTAGATAATAAGATTAGTTGTTTGAGTTCCCACTTCGTGTAGAGGACAATTTAGTTTATGTAATTCAATAGTCAAACAAAAGAATTTCAAAGATCAAAAAGGAAAAATTTTATTAACAGTGTCTATCTCTTTTGCTTTCATAGATATCTTAGTAAGCCATTTCTAATTAATGGCAGTAAGTTTGATCTGCGCATCTATGTTTATGTCACATCTTACGACCCTCTTCGGATTTACATTTTTGAAGATGGCCTGGTACGATTCGCTACTTGCAAGTAAGTATCCTACAAAATATCTGTTATACTACTTGGTGTTGGTTTTGAAATGGCCTCTGCTAAGGGACCTATCACAAAAAGCGAGAGAATAGTCCATTTGCAACAAAAAGTCACGTGCTCATATATCACTTTGATAACGAATCAACTCAGCCATAGGTCCCTTGGGGAAGGCTCAGCTGGATGTCAAACAAACTTTAAATTGCTTCATATCTTGAAATCGAAAGTATCTCATTAAGGGAAAAAAAGTATTTTGAAAAAGTTTTGGATACGACATAGAACTCCAGCAAAAGTTATTTAAATAAAGGAAGTCCAATTTGTTATTCCATCCAGTAACAGTCACGTGATTATTTCCTGCAAATGGCTTATTTACCTGTTTAGAAGAAAAGCGGAGTTTCTTTTTTGTCAAACAACAGAAAGTGATGCCAGAGTCTCACGTTTTAGATCGAATTAGAATGACAGCAAATGCAGTGAAAGAATCCGCATAACCTAAAGACTGAAAACGCCTTACAGCACAGCTGCAGATAAAATAGAATAACCGCGACATTTCTTCTCATCTACTTATCTATAATTGCTCTAAATTTGCAGAGTATTAATTTGAAAAAAGTAAAAATCAACATGTGAGTTGAGCGTTGTGTGCATAGAATATTGAATGTAGTGGTAGTGTGTGTGCGTGAAAAGTGTCCCCAATTAGTGCGAAAACGCTAGAACGACTAGACACTTAAAAGTGATTTTTTWAAATTATTTTTTTTATTTTTCTCACCTTCTCACCCAACTTATACCGAATACTTTACTTCTATTAGGTATTCTTCATCAGTCAAGTCACTGAGCAACAGATTCATGCACCTTACGAACTACAGTGTGAACAAGAAGAACGAGGGTGCATACCAGCCAAACTCTGATGACACTCTTTGCCAAGGACACAAATGGTGCGTATAACTAAATGAATTTATAGCATAGCTACGAAATAACGCGCGCTCCAATTGGCTGGCTGACCATTCCTTAGCGTGCAAGCTGCTGCACTTTCGCAAGTGTGAATGATCACTTGATGTTTGCGCTTGAAAAAGACTATATTTTCACTGAAGAAGCGCTCGCCGCATAAGCAATAGAAAGTGCGCCTTCTTGTGAGTGTGCTGTGATATAAGCATCCTGGAAGCTGTAAGGCATGAGAGAAGCAAGCTAAGAAACATCAGACAAGTAATCTCTTTGCTGCTAAAGGTTCTTTCCATCCACGGTACAAAAGAAAAAGCAGTCATTTTTTATTAAAAAATTATAGAATATTTTTTACGGTTTTGTATAGGTGCGTCTTTTTCTCCTCTGATATGATAACGGTAGGCACGAAACAGCAATATGCACGATACGTCTCAATGTCATTTGACGAAATACAGTGCAACTCTCGTTATAGCGCACACCCTTGGGACCGTCACTTGGTGTCCGTAATACCAAGCGCCGCGACAACGAGAGTTGATTACGGTCATTTCTTTGCCAGTATTTTTTCACCGAGAATTTTGCTTTTGCCCGTAATAGTGAGGTGTCCGTGATATCTGGGTGTCCGCAAGTCGAGAGTTGACTATATTGAATAATCGCGTGAATGACTTTTCTCAGGAAAAGTAAGGTATAGGCACGTTCGTATTTTGTACGAGCTTAACCAACTCCTGGACGATACGTGTTTAAATAAACAATTGATTGATTGATTGATTGAGGCATTTATATTAAAAACTGATAATGTTAAATTTTCATGTAACGACAGGAGTTTGAAGTCTCTTTGGGGCTACATGAAGAAGTTGGGTATAAACCATGCAAATGTATGGGAAAACATTAAAGATATCATCGTGAAGGCCATTATTGGGTAAGGTTTTGTTCCAAGTCCCCATAATGTGATCTCGGCTCGGGCGTGATGTTTTTCCATCTGACCACGTGTCATTACCTAGAGTATCATTTCTTTGTTTAACGGATGCACTCGTTTGCACATAAGAATATGAATATAATATGGATACAACTCGAACAGTTAATGTTATTCTCAAGGGAATGACACGTGGTCTGAAATGGGACAACATTATGCCCGAGCCGAGGAAGCTAGGGAATGACACGTGGTCTGAAATGGGACAACATTATGCCCGAGCCGAGGAAGTCTATATACTGTAGATAATGTCGTTAAATACCTAGCCAAACAAGAAAACATGTTCCCAGAAGCATGTTTTGTTTTAAAATTGTTTACTAAAATGTCAGGAGATTTCACATGCGGCACGGATACACGAAATGCTTCTCCCGTACTGTAAAATCATATTTTTTCTCGAAAAACGGAGAAACATCGAGGAAACACACGCTGTTGATACAGGTTTCCTGGTTTAACTGGTAATCTGCAAGCGGCAGCGGCAGTAAGTAAGTCTATACGATAGTAAATAAGTCATAAGTCATTGGCTAGCATATGGATAAAGGCTAGGATAGATAAATGCTAGGATATATTTGTCAAAACGTTTTTTTATTTGCGGTTGAATGAAGAAAGAAACGAATATGTGAGTGAACAAATTAATGAATGAATGAATGAAAAATTCATTGGTTGAATAAGAAAGGAATTCCTTGGAAACACACGTTATTTGCCTTTTGTGACGTCAGTGCGCGTGCTCGGCAGTAACGCCTGAAAATGGTCTTCAGACAATTCTTCAGAAAACGCCTCTAAAAGGTCTTGAACCCAGTACGTTTGTTTTCCCTTCAGAATCTATATCTGGGGGGAGAGGGCGCGGGATTTAAGACAAAGAATGAAAACGAGATACTTACATTATTGAATAATAATTTATTACGGCATTATTGGTTTTTTAGGTCTGAATCATTTGTTAACATTTTAGTGAAGCAAAACGTCCGAAGAAGGTAGGTTGATGTGTAGTTCGTCGCGTGGATGTACCGCTTCTATTGACTTTCAAATGTCATCTGGAAGACGTGAAATAAAAGTTGTTTGAAATGTAATTTATCGTAGATCATGTTGTCATGAGTTGTTTGGCTGCGATGTAATGCTGGATGAAAACCTGAAGCCTTGGTTATTGGAAGTCAACATTTCACCCAGGTTTGACTACAGTATTTCTCTTCTCTTCTCTTCTCTTCTCTTTTTCTCTCTTTTTCTCTCTTCCTACTCTTTTTCTCTCTTCCATTCTCTTCCTCTCTCTTCCATTCTCTTCCTCTCTCTTCCACTCTCTTCCTCTCTCTTTCTCTCTCTTCCTACTCTTTTTCTCTCTTCCTCTCTCTTCCTCTTTTTGCTTTATCAATACGTTTATTTATCTTTTTATCAACACTTATACATTTACACCTGTGTTTCTCAGTTTGCATTCCAACTCGCAATTGGATCGAAACATCAAAGGTCAGATGATCAAAGATCTTATGAACCTTGCGGCGTTTCGTATCCCAGAAAACCTTGTCACCACCACAACAGCCAGGTAATTTACACAAATGTATAAAATAACTGTTATGAATCTCGCGTTCTGATTGGATGGGAGCGCGTGCTTTATGAGAGGACACAGCACGCGCGCGCAATTTTAGTTGCATCATTCCTATTCAAAAAAACGGTTATTGAAATTTCTTTTTTATAAAAGATATAAAAAACTTGCTTGCTGTGCTGTGTGGAGTTATAAAGCACTTGGGGATTGGCAAAACACTCGAAAAGTGTCGAGGAGCACTACGTTACGCATTGTGCTTCTCCTAACACTTCTCTCGTGTTGTGCCAACCATCCGCGTACTTTATGACTGCACACAGCACGCGCGCGCGTTTTCTATTTCTTCACCATACCATGTTTTTTTAGCTTTTTAAATCTACTATCCAGCTTTATCAATTTTCTTTTATTAGCTGAATATACTCCTCGAAAAATCATTTTTGAGTCCTTGAATAGTCCTTGAACCAGTGAATACCTCAACACGAACCCTGTCCCAACCAATCAGAAGACGAGATTTATAACAGTTATTTTAGAATGTTCAGAATCACTGAGAAGAACTTCGTTCATTATACTCTTTATGCTTTACCATGTTTTAATTTTATTGTTTTCGTTGTTATCAGCACCAGTAGCCTCAACCTGTTCGTACAAGACAAGGTTGGTCCTGCACTGTCTTCTGATGAACGGGCAAAGGTAATATAAACTGATACATCTCTATCTCCCACAGGAAGCCCAACTGGTTCCAGTCTGGGATTTGTATAAAGCAATGCTTGGGACTTTGTCAGCCTGTGTTTGCTTTAGTCTGGTCTTATGATGGATAGGATATATGATGGATAGCTCACTAGTGAAAAACGTTTGCGCAAGTGCACATGGCATGTGCAGACGTTTTGGACTCATTTCTATTTTTTGTACTTTACCGTCAACTGTTGCCACTGCCAACGGAAATATCCCCGAAAGGTCCAAAACTGACTGTGTACTGTTTTATATTCTCTTGGTTTCCTAGTATGTAGTATGTTTCACAATATTCTAATTAGTGTTTTTATTGGCTTCCTCTCAGCATGCATTCTACACCAAGAAGAATATAGATGAGGTAAGGTCGATGTTTATGAAGTTATAATCCGTTAGACGGACGCGTAGATGCATACAAGGACGTATGCATTAATGAACAAGTCAARCAGCAAACGAAAGAATTATTCGGAAGTATTATAATTATAATTTTTCTTAAATATTATCTTCATCCTTCAGAGAACCAAGCAAACGGTTTTAGACATCTTGACGCCAAATGATGTTAGGATATTAGCAGAAACAGAAGATGAGGTACGTAATGGTCAAGAGAAAATTGTATTGGGATTCCTGCGTAGTTTGGGATACCTTTGGTTGTGCATGCGCGCGCATTGTACTGTGAGGAGGTCGAGTCGACCACGAGCAAAGAAAATAAACCGGTGTCTATGTTAATATGGTCTTCGGAATTGTTCATTCATTCGTTTACACTCTAGCGTCATATACTCTGAGCTTGGACGTTACTACCACTGCCACTGCCACCACCACTACCACTACCCTTACCACTGCCACTACTACTACCACAACCACTGCCACTACCACTTTCACTGCCACTGCCACTACCACTTTCACTGCCACTGCCACTACCACTTCCACTTCCACTTCCATTGCTACCACTAGCACCACCATCACTACCATCATCAACGCCACTGCCACTACCACTACCACTACCACTACCACTACCACCACCACCACCACCACTACTGCACTACCACTACCACTACCAACACCAACACCAACACCACCACCGCCACCACTACCACTGCCACTGCCACTGCCACTGCCACTGCCACTGCCACTGCCACTATCTATCCACAAGTACAAGAATAGAACCAGTGCCCCGACCTGTATCAGTGAATAAGGATATGAATAAGAATAATAGTATTCTACACTACGCTACCCTTACCACATCTTTGCATATTCAACCTATGGAGACTTTGTGTTTAGTGATGCCTTACGTTCTTTTGTGAATGGTTGCACTGCAATGATTAACAATCCATTTTTTCTTCTTATTTAACAGTATAATAGACGTGGTTGTTTCCAGAGGGCGTTCCCTTCAATGGCTTCTCACAAATATCTGAAGTTTTTCCAAACGATTGTAAGTAGAGAGGAGAAAAGTTCAGCCCGTGGTTTATATCTGTGAAAAAAAAAAAAACCCGGGGGAGTTTTCACTCGGATCTCTAGCGTCCGTCTGTTTTGTCATAGTTGGATAAAGCGTCTCGTCTGTAAACACTTCAACTTGTACAGTCAGAGGGAGGCAAGCTTTTGTAATCGAAGCCTTTATCCAGTTTTAATATGCTATTCCAATATGGTTATGGAACCTTTATTTAAACAGGGTGGCCCATTCAGCTAAAAGCTGGTATCCAGAGGGGCCCTGTAAAATACTAGATTAAGCGTTAAAATACTTGATGTAGTATTAAGAATAGAGCTTTTGCACCGTCATGTGGCGGCAGCCATGTTCGATGACAGGAACAATTGAACTAGTCTAGGAATAATTCAGTTTCTTAGGGGAACACTACTCTATTGAATGCTGTACGTCAGTAACCTACTGTTTTTAATATTCCTTAATATACCTGTTGTAAATATTCCTTGACAGAGGTATAATGATGTTTTACTCGATGAATGGACAAGAAAGTACATGAGAGAAGGCAGAAGTACTCTATTAGGTAAGACAATAAATGTGCATCAAAAATAGAGCTATTGTTTTTACTCCTGCTACTTATATTTTCCTGTCTTTTACCATGGACTGTTTCTTTGAAAAATGGGGCGGTGCGTTGGAAGGTGATGGAGAAAGGTTGCATTTTGATTTTTTTCGTAATTATGTTTCTATATCAAAGGTGTGTCACTTCTGCAAGCATTAACAGAACAGAAAATACATGTTGGGACAACGAATGATCCTGCACATCAAGTAAGTCTTCATGGTGCCCACGAAAAAGACGCACGCTAATGGGCTGTCTCAAAGTCTAGGGCATCATCCCCAACCCCCATGCACCCCCTGGAAAACAGGAAGATTGTGCATGTCACTGCTGTGTTGTCCGTGCCGTGCCGTTGGTGATAGTTTTCTATCTATGTAATACCATACCTTTACCGTGTCATATAAGTGTCACATGAATTAGAACAATCATGGCACGGCAACGGTATGGAAAATACAACATCAGGCTAGAGTACTCTTTACATCCAGGATGTACTTAAACACCTAGAAAGTGTAGTTGGCGGTGCCTATATAACGTGAAGGATATACTTTTAAAGTGTTATTGTTACTTGCTATTGTAGTGGACGTGTCCTCAGGGTGTTTCATACAGATCATTATCATCACCACTAGTGGGTGTAGTAGCCTAACGTGAAGGATACATTTTTCAAGTGTTTTTGTTACTTGCTATTGTAGTGGACGTGTCCTCAGGGTGTTTCATACAGATCATTATCAGCACCAGTAGTGGGTGGAGAACATGGAGTGTTAAAACCAAGGTAATTGAATAGCGTGTGACGATTTTTTAAATTTTATTTCTTAGAATAAGAGGGTTTTCGTGCCGTGTGCGTGCTGTAGAGTAGTTTTCGTATGACTGTTGAAAAGTCGGTGCCGTATGCGTGCCTTGCCGCGACCGTGATGTTTCTTGAATTTTGATTGGGGGATTTTTTTCTCGTGCAATCTACATCTACCTACTTTTTCTTCTTGCACTTTTCTACTTCTTGGCAAAGGATGCACTCTGCTCCTGTTAATTCAAAGGCAAGACAAGATCTCTTGGTTTGTAGAACTCGACCTATCAGGTACTTGCACAATGCATGCTGTTCTCCTCACTTATCATATTTTTCTTTTTTCTTACAAAAAGAAAAGAAAAGAGAAACGGGAGTGTTCGCTGCTAATGTGCTGTCTCCCATGGCTGTGGTTTCTCTGGTTTTTCAGGCCTTTTCCCTTGAGATTCAACTTATAATTCTGTTTGACTCAGTAGAAAAATTACAGCCACTCTCTGGAACTACTAATTCTCTTCTTATTTTCATTCATTTATTCAATTTTCCTTGGAATCAATGAATCTCAGTATTAATTATTGTCTTACTCTAATTTCTTTTTCCTACTCACTGTCTATATGCACACAGTAGTATTGTGCGCAAAGCCAAATCATCTCACGCCAGAGGGAGATTTTCTCCTACTAAAATATCAAGGTACTGTTGCATGTAGTGATGGATATTTTTTATCAATATCCCTGCATGTATATACGCCTTCAAATCCTTAGAATCCTTAGAAGGTACTATTGCATGTAGTGATGGATATTTTTTATCAATATCCCTGCATGTATATACGCCTTCAAATCCTTAGAATCCTCATAAACTCTTATTCTTTATCTTACCTTTGAATACCAAGGTACTATTGCATGTAGTGATGGATATGCTTTATCCATATTCCTCCATGTATATATACACATTCAAATCCTTATAGAATTCCGTTATATTCTTATTCTCTAATTCAGTGATGGTTCCTTGTCAGTTTTGTTTAGCAGTTATCTCAATCTACTTTTCTTTTCTTTTGTTTCCACTGTCTTGTTGGAAGTACTAGGAAACTCAGATTTTCTCCAAGGCAAAAACCAAAGTCAGCTCCTCTGAAGAAAAACGCTAAAACACATTTTGAAAAGCCAAGAGCTTCAAGGTCTGTCATCTTCCTTCCTTCCTTCCTTCCATTCCATTCCATTCCATTCCATTCCATTCCATTCCATTCCATTCCATTAGAAAATTTCCACGAAAATTTTCTTTTCAATGAAATCAATTTTCACATAGACTCTCCATAATATTCTTGTTCCGAAACAAGATGGCTTCCGTGAAACCCCTATATTGATAAACATGAATGACCATGTTTTTTATCTTTTATTTCGTTCTTAACCAGCGCATCAATGCCAGTGTTACTTCCAAAGATCAAGAAGAAAGCCAGTAAGATGAATCTACACAAGGTATATATGATTATTTGTAGCTCATCACGAGACAATTACAAAATGTCATGATTCTTATACATTTCTTGGTATTCATTTTAGAATTCAACCGCTGTTGAGAAGAGTCGCAGCTTCAGAATGAAATCCAAACAAACTATATGACTAGTACAGGGGAGGAGGTCGGCGCGCAATCCACCCTACCCCTGCCTCCCCCCGATACCGTCCAAAACTCTACTCGAGGGAGAGGAACCGTTTGTTGCGCATAACCATGTGAACTGTACAGTTCTCTCCTGTCCACAGAAGAAACTGATTCATGACCTAATAGAACGTCTTCATCGAACGGTTTTCGAACGAGGTCGATATATTTTTAATGAAAAAGAGTAATACAGAATGTTATTTAATAACCAATTTTACATATTTTAGGAAGTATTTTATATAAATATATATATTCATAGTGTGACAAGCTAAAAAAGTTTTTGAGTGTATAGCTAATTGCAAAAATTAAAAAAATTAAAAACATAAATATGTACAAAAAACTCGTACGTTGTAAATAAATGAGATATAATAGAACATGTCTTGATTTCGAATATATATATTTTAATTGCCCTAATTCACTATGACGTCACTGCTTGTTTATGTGGGGGATAGAATCGCCAAATCCAATAGAAAATTCAACAAAATTTGCTCCTAGCGAAACAGTTTAATCTAAAATGGTCTGGTTTTCAGATATAATGTGTTAATATGTACTAAAAAAAAATATTCTGAGCGTTTGATGGCTATTCTTCTCTTCGTGGATTGATACGGGTTTTAGAACAATTTTCGGTGAATTTGCGTTGATTACCCCGTAAGACGATCATGATCCTTTGCGTTTAAATAGTAGATTGTTGAAGATTGTTTTGATGTGACGTCATAGTGAATTAGGGCAATTACTCCCGAGGAGTGTTTTTACTCGAGCAAAGCGAGAATTTGGCGAGCGTTGGGAGCGAGCGACAAATTCGCGAGAAGTCCGTCGTACCCGAGTCAAGATACGCGCACAAAGGGCGGCGGACTTTGTGAAAGTCTATAGAGCCACTGCGAAAGTCTAGAGAATCACGGCTTTCTGTTTTTAGTAAAATTCTAGAAAAACCAATGCATGTATGAAAGACTGATGTTTTTCTTTGAAAAGAGCGATTTCCTCTACAATAAACAATTTACAACACTTATAATTTAATTCTCTTAATTACTGATAAAATGCAAAGAGCCATTGATTCAGGGATTCATTGCCGTGGTACATTCCTAGACTTTTAATTGTAAGGCCTTTGATACTGTAAATCATGAAATCCTGATCAATAAACTATCAAACTATGGAATAAGGGGCATCGCCCTAGTCTGGTTTAAACCCTTTCGTATTAACAGACACAAATATGTATCTATTGGTAACACTAGCTCTGATTACCTTCCTATCCCTGTGGTGTTCCGCAAGGTTCAGTCTTAGGCCCTTTGCTGTTCTTTTGTATATTAATGATTTCTCCAAATCTACAAAATTTTTAGATATGCTTCTACTATTAGACTTCTTTTCATTCTTTAAAAAAAGGTAAAAACCACTGACCCTTCTTTCAACTTATTCTCTTTCAGATCCTGTTTAATAAATATATTTTTTCTCTTTGTATGTGAATGTTTGTGTGTGTTTTTCATTTTCTTTTCTTTAATGTGTGTGGTTTTTAGCGCGCATACATATGAATTAGGGTAGTGAGTGGGTAGTGTTTTCAAAATTGAAACTGAAATTTCAAGTCTTTTTATTATCTTCGCGCATCCATAAAGTAAATGAACAGCAATAAATACCAAAAATAGCCTTAATCCTTGAATTCATTGTCATAGAGAGATATATTTTACTGTTGTTTCTTGAGGAATTCTTCACAGCATCGATAGCAGTGTTTATACATAACTTCAAAGTCTTCTTCATTGCCATAGTAAGGATCTTGGATGATTTCCTCTCCTTTTGGGTCGTAATTACCAAATAACTCAACCTTTGCCGTCGCATCTTTCGGCCTGAAATCATCGAGGTCTTCAACATTACTTTCATCAAAAGCCAAAATCAGCTGAAACTTCCTAAAATCATCAGGACAAACTTGTCTTGCAAGGTGCTCGTTTGGGATGCCGTGGCGTTTTAGAATCGATAGTCCACGAGGGTCGGATCGTTTGCCAACATGCCAGTCCCCGATCCCAGCACTATCAATGATCCATTGACTTTCCTTGCCTTGCTGTTTGACTAAGTATCTTAGTATTGCCTCTGAGGTAGGGGAACGGCAGATATTTCCAAGACATACGAATAATACCGACATCTCTGGGTCCGCCATTTTGAAATCATACAGAAACCACAGGAAACCCAGTATGATTTCCATTACTAGCACTGTGCATTGGTAAGTTTACGAATTTATGAAAGCAAAACTTTTCGTAGTTATTGAAGCCTACTACTTATAAAAAGATTTAATTGAATCAATAAATCAAATTTAAACTTGATTAAATTCAATTAGATAAATTTTGACCCACTCAAAAATATATATATTGATTAATTGTAAGTTCCCTCCATTAATAGCCAAGTCATGCGTTAATAAAGAGGTAAATGATGTTCTATTTCTCTATTGTTTTATTATTTTTGTTTTGTTTTTTGTTTGCTAGTTATTACAACAAATCAAGGTTGCGCTTCCTGTGTGGAAGCGCGCGCATCGAAAGCAATGACTACCGCTGAACTTTTTTGACAATAACAAAAAAGGAAAAAGCATGTAAAGATGGCGGCGACAAGCGACTCTAACACGTCAAATAATACTACCTCTGATCCCTCGAAAAGACCAGGAAATTCACATATGACGCCTTCTGACTTTAGTAGACCTGTTAATCTACAGAGAATCGCCCAAAAGAAAGAACAAGTCAAGTCCTTCACCAGGAGAAAAAAGCTTGAAAAGCTTGGCGTGTATTCAAGCTGTAAGGTAAGCTTAATTGGTCATGAATAATTTATGCCAAAATCTATTAACCTTATCGGGGATTTTCGATAATTATGAGGAATTTATGGGGATCAGTTCGTATTACCTCTTTCTATAGGCAGTCTTGTTATGCTTATTTAAAACTTGATGACAATAAGAAAAAAATTCCCTGAGTTAAGTAAATTAATTTGAATAAGAATTATAAAATAATTGGGATACTACGCGCACTATGATTGGTCGAAAACCATGTTTGATGAGAATATCAAAACACGCTATCATCATTTTAGCATACGCGATTATTGCAACTGTCAGATTTTAATCTATCGTGCACGCTCATTGGTCAGTTTGAATAAGATGGCACATAAGGCGAATTTACTTATACTTTGCTTTAGATCTTTTCGCGCGTTTGTTATTTTATAAAACAGATCAAAAACAGTTTTCCGTGTACTCTGATCAAAACACTTGGGATGTTGGGAGAACACTCGAGAGGTTTCCTACATTCCTCTCGTGTTCTCAGAGTATCAAACACGGAAAACTATTTTTGATCTGTTAAATTTAGCTTAATCATGTTAAGTTCACATAAATTGCTTTCAGATAAAAATGTGTGAGGGTGATGTAGCTCACTTACATGTACATGAATTGGGTCAGACTATCAATAAACTAACCTGTCAGTCATAAGTTACATACATAATATGTAATGTAGAATCCAGGTTATAAGCACCCCTCCCCTCCCCTCCAGTTATAACTCCTTTGATTGTAAGCCCATCTGCCTGCTAACAAAAATTTTTAATAGTTCAGATTTCAACTGTTTTTTCCTCCCTATTAGGCCCCCAATTGTAAGCCTACCTTGCACTCAAAAATCCTTACAAAGTTGTATAAGCCAAGGGCTTGTATAACTGCGATTCAACAGTATGACTTATCAATGACAGTTAAAAAGTCAATATCATTTGACAATCTGTCAGTCAGTCAGTCAGTCAATCAGTCAGTCAGTCAGTCAGTCAGCCAGCCAGCCAGCCAGCCAGCCAGCCAGCCAGTCAGTCAGTCAGTCAGTCAGTCAGTCAGTCAGTCAGTCAGTCAGTCAGTCAGTCAGTCAGTCAGTCAGTCAGTCAGTCAGTCAGTCAGTCAATCAGTCAGTCAGCCAATCAGTCAGTCAGCCAATCAGTCAATCAGTTGCATTTTTTTATTTCCACTAGGCTGAGGAATCTTGTAAATGTAATGGTTGGAAAAATCCCAATCCTCCACCAACCCCTCCTCGTCTTGACCTATCTCAACCACTGGCCAGCCTTACTGACCCATGYCGCAGTTGTAACCATCCACTAGGGTCCCATATATCACATCTACAAAGCTTAGAAGAAGATGAACTTGACAGGTGAGACATATCATAAGTATAAAATTAATGTTGGGTCATACAGTACAATCATCTTCACTATTAATTAAACATAATATACTACTAAATTAAAATATGAATTATTATGCCGTAAAATTAAACCATATACAACGAGAAATCTTAATTCTTGGAATCAAGAGTGGTATATAGTGATAATGAGCACCTACCTCTTAACTTTTGGGTCTCATGATTGATTTCATGACTGAGCACCACATGAGAGAGTTTCTGAGGTCTCTCTCTTGATTCAAGGGTTTTTCTCTGGTTCACTAATTTTCCTCACTCTGCAAAACCTAACATACTAAATTCCAATTCAATCCTTGAGTAAGTCATGCCCTGATTGACTGGTTGTTTGAGTTAGCTGTGCCCTGACTTAGATCAGTCCACCCAGAGGTTGTTTTGGGGTTATAATAAAATTAAAAGCCCAGTCTGTGGTTTGATTTTAATGGAAATATCATGAAGGCATAGCAGTCATCTTGGTTTACATCCCAATAGAAGCACATTATTTAGCTAAATGATGATTTTGTTTTTTTACTGTAAATTGGCTAATACATACAGTACCTGGGGGGGGGAGATATATATCACTTGCAAACCATTAATTGACAGCACTGCAATATCAGCAGTTTGGTATGGTCAGGTGATATATTAAAGCTTAGTTCTCTTACCATTCAGGTTGCTCTGCATGGTGGTTGACGTAGAGAACTTATTCATGTGTGTCCACAAAGAAGAAGACCCTGACACTAAACAAGTCTACTTTTACCTCTTCAAACTCCTGAGGAAATGTATTCTTCAGATGTCAAGACCTAAAGTCGAAAGTTCACTTGGTACACCACCTTTTGAGAAACCAAGTATTGCTAAGGTACTGTAAAGGCTTTATGTACTGCACAAGGAATCTTATTATTATAATATATCATGAATACCTCCAGTCAACATCCTTTATATATCAATATAAGACAGTTGTTTATTATTTCTAACATCCCTCCTAAACAAACGTCTTATGATTTCAATGCTGCTTTATTGCATGTAGTTATTGTTTTTGAAAGTAATAAAAAATGTACCAAACAACATTCATCATATCAAAATATTTAAAAAAATATTATTTAATTTATAAATTGCTTGTATGTCTGTTAGGGCTAAAAAAGTAATTGCTGGCCAATGAACAATGTCCATTGAAGAGATAGAAAACAAGTGTTCATGCTGTGTGCAGTGTCATGTGCAGTTATAAAGCAGGTGGGGTTGGCAGAACAAGAGAGAAGTGTAAGGAGAAGCAAGACTCGTAGCAGAGTGCTTCTGGACACTTCTCAAGTGTTCTGCCAATCCCCAAGTGCTTTGTAACTTCACACAGCACAGCAAGCAAATTTTTTATTTCGTTTATATAATACAAATTAGAAATGACACAACTGAAAGTGTGCACATGCTGTTTTCTCTCATAAAGCATGCACTCCCATCAATCAGAAGGCAAGATTTATACCAATTATTATATGATCAAATTTAATGGCACTTGTATGGCATGGGATAACAGTTCAAAAAAATGTGTTGTGTCTTTAGGCTGTCCTTAACTTTGTCCTGCACAAGTTTGGTCACCTTCCCCAGCGAGAATGGCAGATAATGCATGATTTAGCCAAGATGTTCTTACACTGTTTGAATCACTGGAAACTGGAGACTGTATCAATGAAGAAACAACAATCACAAGGGGAGCATATTGCTGCTTATAAGATCAACTACACCAGGTAGAGATTGAAGGCATTGATGCTGATATGGGACCACTAATTTTTTATAGGCATTTGGGGGATGGGGGG
>NW_022258348.1:106703-119205 GCF_009602425.1 Actinia tenebrosa
GCAGAGCAGAGCAGAGCAGAGCAGAGCAGAGCAGAGCAGAGCAGAGCAGAGTAGAGTAGAGGAGTGTGAAGAGAGGATATAAACAAAATATGTATTAGTTCACAGGTCATGTGGTTTTAAGAAATAATTTGCAATGATTTTGTTTTTTTATTTACTTTCAGTTGAAGTGACACAACTAGTAAGTGCATTCTTAAAAGATCTGTGGTTCATCCACCCTGTGCCAGGACATTTCCTCTCACTTGTCTCAATAAATAAGAACACTGTATCATCAAAACTATCAAATGTTTTCAACAATGGCTCAACCAAGCTCAAAGAAATGATAATTTCATTAAAGAAAAAAGGGGCCAATAGCTGATCATGTGGTACTCCACAGTAAATTGTTCTCTACAATAGCAGACTTATGCAGAAATTTAAGGAGCTGTGCAGGTATTATCACAATAGGTATCAGTAACTGAATATGTGGCAATCAACAAGCTGGCCTTCGATTTTCAGTCATGAAAAATTTAAAGAGACAAAGAGCACACATGACAGTAAATAAAAAGAAATCAAACAATGTGAAATCTCGTTTAAGTTTTATTTACAAATAATTAAAGATGTCATTAGATATCAAAAGTCTAAACAATTCTTAGATTTTCCACCACAGTTATTGTCAATACATCCACCATCATTGCAGGCATTCTTAGCTTGACGCTGTGAAACAACAAAAATGAATGAGGGTGCGATCGGTCTAAGCGGCCAGTACACGTCGTTTCTTAAAACTGGTTCGGGCCGCGTTGGTCCAGTTCTTAGAAATTACGTGTGCCATTTGAGAACACGCCGCTCAGACTGATCAGTTAGACTTAATGGCAAGCGCTCTGAATGTTTAAAAGAAGAAAAGCTAGCTTAATGAAAAAAAAAATTATAATTATTATTTATCATTATAATTATTTATAACTGGTGATTTTCTAATTAAAAATAACTCAGTGAAAATGCTTTTCTGCTGAAACACTTACTTGGAGCTTGTCGGTTTTTCCTATGCCAAGCCTAAACCAATAAAATAATATGTTTCTTAAACTTTGAGATTATCGTAATAGCATAATCTTGACAAGACTATAGACCCTTTGCAGCACTTTGGAATGCAGCTCAATCTGGGGGACAAAACAATAGGTTCCTATTCTCAGGAGATTGGAATTCGTTTTTTTTTGTCCCCCAGATCGAGCTGCTTTGACGTCACATGCCAGGGATCTATATTTGGTCTTTCATTTTGACCTAGCTTGGATAAGAATAAGCCTGAAGAGAGATGACGCTTTACCCCCGTCTCTAGACCATAATCCTTTTTACATTGCTTTTGTTCTTTAATTATGACTATTGTTCCTGTATTCTCTAAGGAATCAAAAATTTTAATATGAAAGAATCTTAAAAACTATTATGGTATAGAGTCGGGGGTAAAACGTCATCTCGCTTCAGGCTTATTTAGTTTGTTACCCAGGCTAGACCAGAATGCACCATGTTCGCCATCTCCCAAAAGGTCTATGCACCCAGGCTAGACCAGAATGCACCTTGTTTGGCATTAGTTGAGCTAATAATTGCATGCTGGTCTAGCTTGGGCACAAACATCTTTTATTCATCCTGCCTAATATGGTGAGTTACGATTGTACCCAAGCTTGACCAGCATGCACTGTGGAATGGCAACAAGAACATGTGGCTATTGTTACCTTGGTAAACCTTTGTTTAATCCCTCTAGCAAAACACACGCCTTGCAGAGGTGCTGACTTGAGATATATCCACACCGACTACAAGTACCTATAATATATAATTATTTGATGAGGTTGAATATGATATCGTAAATTATCAAGACCAAGACCATCGCTAGTGATAAAAACTTCTTTTCGTTTCATAACGATGAAGCAACTTGAAGTATTACTATAAAAATCTTTTTACTACTCAATTTTATTTACTTCTAAAACCCGGAGCTACATCCTTAGCTGCTAAGCCAATCTATGAGCCTAGAATCTATGAACACCTCATTCAAATCCCTATATGGGTACTCTTGTGCAAGAATGCACATTTCGCGAGAAAGAGAAGACAAATAAATAAATAAATAAATAAACAAACAAAAAAACCAAAGGCATTTTACGCCTGCCACAGGCAACCCAGTAATAAATCTTTATTTTACGTCGTGATACCGGGAGTTGTTGCTGAGTCTACCTAGCCAGAGGCTAATGAGTAAGTACAGATATGACACTACGCACTCACCACCAGTACATTAAATATTCTAAGCATACAACTCTCACTTCACATGTTGGTAAATTAACCAGAGAACCTGGAGAAAAACCCTTGTGGCACAGGAGAGAAAAATACATCAAACTAACTCTACTCTGGTCTTGGGCACACGGGTCTCAAACCACCGGTCCCCAGTGTGAACTCCACGTTGTTGAGAGGCACCAAATTAAGGTACGGACACACGGTGCAACATTGCACATAACAAAACTGTTGCAACGTTTCCACCTCTGAAACTTGTTGCAGAAAAATTTCATGCAATGAGTCTAAAGTTGAATCGTGCTCTACCCTTGCAACATTGCGCGCAACAAATTTCATCGTGTTAACATGGTTGCAACATTGCGTGCAACCTTTTGAAAATTCCAGCCAATCAGCTTGCACCAAATTTAACCGCTGACCAAATTTCTTCGCATAGCAGGCTGACACCAGCGATGTTGCGTGATTCTGTTGCAACGTGTGTCACCCCGATTCAAATTTGTTGCGAGCAATGTTGCACCGTGTGTCCGTAACTTTAGAAGTGTAGGCCACCCATGCTAACTACTACTGGATGGGGTGCTAGTCTACCTAAGTTCTAAGTCCCCTACCCAGAATTGTGCGAATAATCTCCCAAGAACTTGCCACTATCCAATTTTATACCAGGGAGGAAAGGCAGTGTCAAAATAAAGCATCTTGACTGAGAGTTGAAGTATGAAATGTTTCCACTTATAGAAGGTCAAGTCAAACTTACCCTGGACAGGCATTTTGACTTCTTTCTTCACTGACATACTCTCGCCAGAGTGAATAATATCTAGAGGGTAGAACAGTCGAGGGTTAAATGATCTTGTCTCGCAGTTTAACCTCCTTTGGAGGAATTTACAAATAATGTTGAGTCAGTGATGTGTAGTACCTATAATAGAACTTGGACGAATTTTTTCCAGGTCCTTTAAGTAGGTTCTCGCGTGACCTCTAGAAAATAAGAAGGAACGAATGAATGAAAGAGTATATCACAGCAAATGAATGGAAGGATGAAGGAGTGAATGAACAAATGAAGGAGTGAATGAGTGAGTGAATAAAGTAATGTATAAGTAAGGGAGTGAATTGATGAGAATAAATGAATATAATAGTGGATAAAAGATCAGTCTTAGTCTTTTTAAAAGGAATATGCCAATGTAACATAACAGGCTGCAGGGCTTTCAGAATAAGCTGCTGGCTTGAGTGCCGGCTACCTATAAATTCTTTTTCATAGAAAACCTGTTCCTTGTGTCGGATCACAGCCAGCTACTTCAGACTTATGACCACCTACTTAAAAACATTCTGAAAGCCCTGGCTTGGACACTGTCGTGTATGGAAGACCAAAATATGGGTTCTCCGTAAACGGGTAAAACAAAAACTCGAGTGAAAGGCAAAACGATTCTCTTTGTTGCTCAACACGTCTCGTGCTAAAGGCGCGACTGTCGTGACGTCATACACGGCCTGTCAATATACTTAACAGACACCATTGGCAAAGTTACTATCAGGCTAGTTACTCACCGATATGCATTAGGAGAATATATGCATTCTGTAGAGAAATAATCTAGCTTCTTGAAGTAAGCATACCTAAGTATTGAACAAACCACTAAGATAAAATGTACTGCAATAATGATAGCTGATTGAGGTTAGACAAATGGCTGTGGCTGTGGCTGACGGTGATGGTCTCCATATCAGGTCACGCACACTGAATATATCACAGGCAGCCCAACCAGGATCACACACCTTGAACAAAGGACTTTTACAACTTGTTTTAGCTACACAAAAACTGGTCGCTAAAGGATATTTACGCTCTTTATCAGCGTACAAAAATTTAGCACGCAAACTAGCATTGAAACGAAATGGAAAGGAAATTCCTGCAAGAGAAACGAGTTGACCTCTCACGACTTTGCACTCGCTTTTTTGTCTTTTGCTTCGCTTATGACTTTGTGAGTCTCAGGTGTAGTTGGCTTGAAGCAAGCACTAAGTGCTAGTATTGCAGTTTTCGCTTAACTGTGAAAAGCTCAGTGCCATAAATGTACCGTGACCGCAAGGTTTTCTAGAATTTTAATGGGCTGATTTTTTCTCGCCGAACGTGATTGGTCTTACAGTGCCGTGAGCTTGGCGATTCACCATTTTCCATACATTGGTTGACTGGTCAAACACAAAGCGCTCAAGCGAGGCACTAAGGTACTTTCAAAGGATAATTCAAATTTGAGACTTGCAACCTCGACTGAATGTTTAACCAGTGAACCGATGTATAGAGAATGGGGAGTACCGTGTACGTGGCGTGTTTATGCCGTGTTCCGGGTATTTGGTTGGCTGGGAAGTAAATTCTCGAGCAAAGTAATTGGTCTGGCGTATCCCTTGCCGTGTCGTCAGTGACTGTGTTTGTTCCGTGAGCTTTTCACAGAGGTAACTTGCTTTTCCTCGCACGCAAGGTTTGCATCTGGACCATGCAGTTAAATGCATGTCACTACAAAACTAACACACTCATCTATGAAGTACTTACATTACAATTTCTTTTTCATATGTATATTTAAACGGCTTGCATCGAGGAAGTGTTCCCTCACTACCCTAAACAACACAGAGCAGGCAAATTTTAAAATAAAAGATATGTATTAAAATATACCAAAAAATTTAAACATTTGTCTATGGAGTTTGAGATGGTAGTAAAAGAGCAAATATCCTTACAGTAACTATTGATGTACATCTTCTTAATCTTGCGATATCTCCTCGAAGTACTACAACAAAACAAATGACCTGTAAATTTAGGTTGGAAGTGGTATGTAAATATGATTTTCAAAACTTGATTGAAATTTTACTTTGAGGTAGGTTTCTTAATCATAATTAAACCTCTTTATTATGGAACAGGGGTTCTCATTTCAGTCCTCGTTTTAAAATAAATTTGGACATTTTGGAAAAGATTCTTTGTTTGAGTCGTATCCATATTCATGTGTCTTCTCATGCACAAACGTTAAACAAAGAAATGATACTTTAGGGAATGACACATGGTCTTGAGGATAAGATTCTTTGTTTGAGTTGTCTCCATATTCATGTGTCTTCTCATGCACAACCGTTAAACAAAGAAATGATACTCTAGGGAATGACACATGGTCTTGAGAATAAGATTCTTTGTTTGAGTTGTATCCATATTCATGTGTCTTCTCATGCACAATCGTTACACAAAGAAATGAGACTCTAGGGAATGACACATGGTCTGATATGGGAAAACATTACAGCCGAGCTTAAAACGATGTGGATGTACAGTCAAATATAAATAATACGAGATTCAACTACCATTCATAATAACTGTCTCGGCCACATCGTCAGCATTATGACCTGCAAATATATAACATAAATGAAACTCTCAGCATAGCTTGTTGAGTGCCTTAACCATTGAGAGCACTGATGGGGAATACCTCATATCTCCTAACTGGACAGCTCCATCAAAGAGCATAGTTTAGTTAGGGAGTACCTCAAGGCTTTTCACTGGGGCCCCCCTTTCTTTTAATAAAGATTTAATAATAACATGAATTTAGACTGTGTAGTGAAGTCATACCAAACTCAAGCTTTGCTCCCTCAACTAAAAGGGGCTTGTCCTTTTTGAGTTGCATTGCAGAAACAATGACAAACCATGCCAATAAATGTATCAATGTATCATACTTGTATATATTCTCATACACATACATTCCAATAATAATTCATTGGCCATCTACCTGTAACGATTTTATCAACATTTAGTAACATAGCTCCCCTGTCTAATGCTTGCCGACGAAACACCCCACAAAAAGTACCTAAACACAAGATTTGAGAACGATTAACAAGTACATAATGAGAGATACAAATGGTACAAATTCATATGACAATTAAGACTAAACCCATTTTAAAATTCAATATGATTATGAGTTACTTACAGTTATTTTTGAGTCCTATTTGCTTGACTATTGCATCCATACTCCAGCCATAAAGTTCCTGCAACATGTAACAATGAGAATCAAGCAAGATCAAGGTGTAGCAGTATAATCACCTCTCATCGCAGTGGTCTTCAGTTCTATTCCTGGACTTGGCATCACTTTAGAGTAGATTATGTTAGGCAATTTGATCTGTGGGTTAGCCATGCCCTGACTTAGATCAGCCCAGAGGATGTTTCAGGGTTTGATCTGTGAGTTAGCCATGCCCTGACTTAGATCACCCCAGAGGTTGTTTCAGGGTTTGAAATTCTGGTACTTGGATTCACCCAGGATTTCTTGCTTGTTAACAGAAGACCTGAAGAAACAACGTTGTTCTCACCTCATATGAAACTATCTTCAAGGGCATGTCATACTGAATCTGGTTACGCTTCACAGTCTGGAAGAAGGAAATTCCAAAAAAACAGTTGCTTATATGAATTTTATGGGTATAGTGACGTATGACGTCAAAAATGACATCACTTATTGAGTGTACTTTTAGACCCCCCCTCCAAAAAATCCTGGATCTGCCCTTGGAGCAAATCCTACTGGCAAATTAAGGCTCTGTCCACAAGTATCCAGAAATTTTTGTATCCGCAAATTATTTTTTGTGGATAGGAAAATGTTTGCATCCACACGCAGCTTATTCGAATCGTTTTCGCCGTCCGCAAATTTTCGTAAAATTTGCGGATATGGACACAAAAATTAATTGCAGAATGTGAACGCAACCAGTATCCGTATAAAAAAATTTGTGGATACAAAAATTTCCAGATACGTGTGGACTGGGCCTAAAACTCATCAAGCCAAGAAGCAATACAATGCGACCATGTGGATGTACTATCCTATTACAGCACTTCTCACATGTGATTAACCATAAATTTGTCGTAACAAGTCTAGCAACCATAGCGATATGGTTTTGGTTTTGGGAGACGTCATTGAAACCGTGGTTCCAAGACATTGATCTGAACATTGTCATGACATGTTGTGGATAGAATTGATTGCATCTACCAAAACCAACTTTGTCGCGAAAGCAAATTGTAGTCTAGATTTCACACTTGTGTTTGGGAAGTGTGGTAACTTTGATTACAGAAAATCACATATCAATAATCTTCCCTGGTTGTCAAAAAGTATAAATCCTCACCTCAAGGGAGTCATCTCTGTACCCTGTTATCCCTTCATCGACTGACAGAAGCAAGAGGTTCAAGCCATAGTCATATCTTTCATTCAGAGTCTTGAGAACATAGGCTAAAACAGTAGAATCTGTGAAAAATAAATACAAATAAATACTGTGCATTATTTGTTGTTTTGTTTCATTTTGTTTTTCCATCCAGCACCCAGCAACATTCCTTGATATAATATCTGTCTGCTAATGATTTTAATATTAAATACTTAGGTGGTTGATGTGGGTAATGTAATGAGGTATCCTTCACTAGTAACCTTTATGGAACATTGTGCTAGTCCAACCTCATTGCTGGCGCTGAGGGTGGTCACTGCAAGGGTTTGCTGTGCCAATAAGAGTCAACAGTAAAAATACTGAAGCATTGGCTGCATGTTGCACAAATGCTTGCCTTGATCTAATCACTGTGGTTGAGTTTTKATTCCTGTATTGCATAATGGAGGAGATGATTGAGCAAAAAGACGGTATCACATCAACAGCAGCTATGATAGAGTTACATTAGGCTTTCTTGAAATCCATTTTTTCTTCTTTTGGTATCTTTCTTATTACTCACTACACGTCGCTGTTGAAATTTTTTTATCTTTTCGTGTAGTCGGCTCTTGGCAAGTCCAAGTTAACATTAACATACCTTTTCCTCCAGAAGCACCAATGGCCACCGTCTCTCCTCTACGAAACAGCTCATTCTCTAAAATAGTTTGGTGAACCTCAGACTCAAACATCAAATAGAAGCACTCCTTACAGAGAGCATCACCCTAAAAGAAAAAAACCACAACTTGTTAGAGGTAAGGCCAAAACAATTCTTATCTTACAGGACCCAATTTAGAGGGGAGGGGTGGGGTTTGTACGGTACCCACCACCTCTGGAAGTGAAATTTATTGATTTATCTAGTTCAAACATCTTTAAATCACATAAATGAATGTACTGTCTGTTCAGAAATAGTCACTACAGAATCGAACGTTTCAACAGGTCTCTGAAGGCTACGTCTGGGGATTGGGGGGGGAGGGGGGGTACGGTTGAATTTAACCTATGTAAATTTGTTCTTGTTTTCTCTTGGGATGATTCTATGACAGCAGCCTTGTCATTTTCTCTAAGTACTTATTTTTTGGCCTAAAATCAAGTGTAATCTTCTCAAATTGCATCGAGTTTTCTCTTGCCGTATCTCTAATTATTTTTTCTTAAATTCCAAATTTCTGGAGAATGAAAATAAGGCAACTAAATGTAACAAGAGAAACAAAAGTCCTCACTAAATCTAAGTAACTAAAAATTTTTTTTAAAATAAAAGGAATAATTATACAGCTTCTCATTAATCCCATATAGGTCTTGTTGATATAGAATTAATTAGGCAGCTATATAATTAATAGGTAATGGGATTTCATGCTCCCCAATCAAGAAATAATCAGACTCGAAAAATTCCTCTGACTGCCAAATTGGACTCGGCCTACGGCCTCATCCAATTTTGTCAGTCCTCGGAATTTTCCTCGTCCAATTATTTCTTAATTGGACAGCATGGAGTCCTATTACATATACTAATTGAGAGTTCTTTCAAAACTCACCGTCTTTGGCCGCTTCAAAATAGCTTTCAAGCCACAATTCTTACAATTCACAGGCATATTCTCACAAATTATCGTATCCTTGACTAAATATACTCAATATATTGGTATTTGTAACCAAGACAAAGTTAATAAAGTCCTTTTTGATCCTTAAAAACAGCAAAAACATGCGAAATTTGAGAATTAGTTACTCGTCCGCCATCTTGTTTCACAATAAGTTAACAAAGAGTATCCCTGGGACGAGTAACAATAAGAATGATAAGGGAGGGGAGGGATGTTAACAAAGATAATCCACTTCTGAAAACTACTTATAAAAGAACAAAGATTTCACAATAGTACACATAAATTGTTAAAACGTTTAGTCTTAAGTTAAAATTTTTGAGTAGATAAAATATCAATGTCAAAATGTTGTTTTAAAGCGCATGTCTAAATTTGTTCTACCCTCCCGACCCCTAGATGAATCTAAGACCGCTGACCAAACACCTGAAATTAAATGAGTCAACAAATTCAGTCGTCTCTTTTATTTTGGTAGACTATTAAAGTTTGAAGTTTCTATAGAACAAGAAACCCTAAAATGCTTCAATGTCTCACCTACAGAGAACTAGGACTCAATCCTTCACATTACCTTGAAAAAATAGAGAAATCAAGGCGATCAGAGACGCTTTGTTTGAGTCAAAAAGGAGAGTTCGAGCAGAATCATAACTGTGGGATCAATTCTGTAGATATTGACCCCGTAGAAGGACGATATCTTTTGTCCTGTAGTTCCAATGCCAAGATTCTTATTCATGATACAGCAATGGTGTATTATAAAGAAAAGTTCAAATGCGACACAGTGGCAAAAGTAGAAGGAGGCTCGAGAAGCAACCATAAGAATAGCATTGAAACGATTCAATGGTATTCTGAAGACACTGGAATGTTCTTGACAAGCTCCTCTGATAGAACGCTAAAAGTCTGGGACACAAACGCTTTACAAGTTGTTGAGAGCTTTGGTTTTGAAGGAATAGTTTACCATCATCAGATTGGAAGGAATTCAAAGAAACACTGTTTTGTAGCAGTAGGTTGTGAAGATTCGAGAGTTTATCTCTGCGATTTAAACACTGGCTCTTCTACCCATGTGTTAAGGGGGCACACGAGTGCTGTTCTGTCGGTTGCCTGGTCACCAACAAATCAGTTTCTCTTAGCAACGGGTAGTCGTGACAACAAAGTGCTCTTTTGGGACATAAGAAAAGCTAGCGGGAGCTTGTCGACACTTGATCAGTACAATGGTAAAGGAGGTTCAAGTACCTTGCATACCAAAACAGCTCATAATGGACATGTTAATAGTTTAGTTTTTACTAGTAATGGATTGTTTTTAATGACGTATGGTACAGACCATCGTCTTAGATTATGGGATACATATTCGGGAAAGAATACTTTGGTCAATTACGGCCGTGTTAGTAATCCTTCACGCAAATCGATTCAATGCGCAATCACCGATGGAGTTTCGTCAGACCTTATCTATGTCCCAAGTTCTACAAGTATAAACATATTTGACGTCCATTCAGGAAGAAAGGCGTCTTCTCTCATTGGTCATTACAGTAACGTCACATGTTGTACATTTCAGCAAAATTATCAGGTGTTGTTTAGCGGCTCTAATGACTGTCATTTGTTGTCATGGATACCAAATATGGAGCGAGATAAACTTGACATAGGTGGAGAAGGATTGATTAATGAAGTTAAAAGGAAAAGCGATCCTTTCCAGGATACGTGGAGCAGTGACGAGGACTAACAAATTATGTTAGAGTTTTTTTAATCACATCCAAGGCTTAAAATAACAGCTTGTCAATCACTAGTCATTATCACGAGCCAAATTAGCTTTAGATACGTTGTTTTTGGCTCAACATTACTGGCCAAAATAACTTGCAAGGAAAAGAATCATTTGACAAGACAAGTTCCAATAAGCCTTTTCATAGTTTAAGAATCAATTCCACTGCGCATGCGATTTTATCCCGAATTTCTCATCTTCTTTTGTTTAATTAAGAACAAAAGAAGGTTTAGACAAAAGGTGAGAAATTCGGGATAAAATCGCATGCTCAGTGGAATCGATTCTTAAACTATGAAAAGGCTTATTCTGGCTGTACATCATCCTATGACCGTTATTTTAAGCCCTGGGCCCAGTTGTATGAGGGAGGATAGAGCTGTTAGATAGATAGATCTTATCCAGTAGATAAATTTATCGGATAACAGCATTGTCTTATCCACTGAATAAGAACTTATCCACCAGGGCCCCGTTGTACAAAGCCTGGATAGCGCTATCTGATGGATAAATCTTATCCAGTGGATAAATTTATTGGATAACTGCATCGACATATCCACTGGATATTTATTTGCCAGATAGCACTATCCCGGCTTCGTACAACTGGGCCCAGACAGTGCTATCCACCCTCTGTATAATCAGTCTCAGTTGATTAACATCTACAGTGAGTACCATTATGTCTAACCTCCTGGGGATCAGGGAAAAAAATTGCAATAATGGGGGTCCTAGATATCCAGGTTAAAAACTTCATGTCATGGCAACAAGAAATTTTCTCTAAGAACCAAACAATATATCAAAACACTCAGAGTTAAAAACTATTATCTTTTATTGGAAATAATCTAGTCGTGAAATGTACAGTAAATACATTTCCATTGACAAATACATGACATAAAAATGGTTTTATGGTTGATGTTCCTTTTACATGAAAGAGTGATCCTACTGCTAGGGGGAGCAATCCCTAGGGACTGGTCATTAAATAAACGGGGGTGGGGAGGTTGGAAAAAGGGGGTAAAACTTGATTTGAAGGTCTGACCTTAGGAGCTCTTTTTTGCTGGCCCGGTATAAAACGAGGCCAAAAAAATTGTTTCCAAGCAGGAAATGCTCATGATGTACAGTTTAATGTACAAATTCATAGACAGCCCACCCCTTTTGACAAATTCAAAATTGTGTGGGCCACGCACTGTTTTTACCCTCCCTCCCCCCATTTACTTTATAAACAGTCCTCTAGCACTAGGGACAAGGCTTTTCAAAAATACTAGTAATGTGTAATGATGATTATAAAAAAGATGCTGTTTTTATCGTTGTACTCTTCATTACTTCTAATAAATGTCTAATCCTATGACTATCTTTTATGATTTGAAAATAAGCAATATTAGTATTAATGGTAGCTATTCAAAAGCTAAGAAAAGAAGCATTAACAGGGGGGAATAATACTTGGCCAACAGCAATCTGAGGGAAAAAGGGTTACACCATTTTAAAGAGTTTGTGCAAGATCCCTCCAAAAAAAATCCAAGGTTGATTTTAAATTGTTAAAATAAGAATTTGAAGACTAATCTTTTTTTCAAGGGGCTTTCTGGCGAAGGATACCCTGAAACAATGTCTAGCTCCGGGCTGATCTAGGTCAGGGCATGGCCAACTCACAGATCAAACCCTGAAACAACCTCTGGGCTGATCAAAGTCAGGGCATGGCCAACTCACAGATCAGACCCTGAAACAACCTCTGGGCTGATCTAAGTCAGGGCACGGCCAACTCACAGATCAAACCCTGAAACAACCTCTGGGCTGA
>NW_022258348.1:129358-148770 GCF_009602425.1 Actinia tenebrosa
AAACTAGACTTTCGTATGAGTTTTGATCTCAATTTTCGTTTTGGGTTTACACTCAAGACCTTTTTTAAACAGTTAGAAACCGATGCACCATGATGATAAAATGCTTGTTTGAAGCAGTATCTTCAATCGTACAAAGATGTTTTGTTGCATTTGTGTTAGAATGTTGCTTAATTGTCAGGCTTTTTTATAGAAAATATATGGGAAATAAGCAAATGAAGGCAGCCCTAAACCTCATTTCCAAATCAAGTTTTTGCTTTGGGTTAACACTTTCATTCCACTTTCATCAATCATCTCCACTTACAATCATTGAAGTTAAACTTTCTGAATAACAACATTTTAGCCTTGTACAACAGCATTTCTTCAAGAAAATAGTTTTTGGCGCTCACTGCTTGAATACAAAAGTAATTTTAATAGATACTACAAGCTTAAGCTYGTATCTGTAATCATTAATAAAAGAAATAACAGAATGATGTACTGAATTATAAATCTAGAATTACACTTTATGATAATTTGTTTTTTCATCTATTTTTAGGACCACGGTAAAAATGAGCATGCCAAACAAATATTGTTGATGAGACAGGATCTTAAAGAGATGGATGACAACCATACAGACATTGCAGGTACAACCATGATTGTTAGTGTGAATGAAGTCATCCTTTTATCCATCTATCTACTCATTCATCCATCCATCTGTTTATCTGTCCAGCCGTTCACCCAACCTTTCATCCCTAGGCCTCCTTCAGTCAATCTATCTCAACTAGCCCATCCATCCATTGATCTATCCATCACATCAGTCGATCAGTCCAATCATTCATCCACTCATTTGTTCAATTATTTGTCGGTGCATTCATTCAATTTTCAAATAACCATTCATTCATTCTCAATTTTTTTTCCATTCGTGCAGGGCATATTGAAAGAAGCTTAAGGATTTCCAAAGAAGAAATAGCAAATTATACTGAAAGTACCTTGGCAAAGCAAAAGGATATTGCTTCTGAGGTGAGGATTGATCAGTAACAAAACCATGAACATTTATCGAACACTGATTCCCATGTAGATGCAACCTCTATCTCATATGATGAGTCAGGCACGGTTAACTCACAGATTGAATCCTGAGACAGCCTAGCTCTGGTCTGATCTAACTCAGGGCATGACCAACTCACAGATTAAAATATTGCAATTTAGCATGTTGGAGTTTGAAACTGGAGAAACCTGACAAAAAACCCTCAGGAAAAGAACACCCAACAAACTCCACCAACCTGCATTATGCCAAATCCATGAATCAAACATGAGATCCTAGTTCGTAAGAGGCAAACTTACTACCACTACAAATACCCTCAATTCTCAAAACAATTTAGGTTTTGGCTAATATCTATGAGCTAAACTTGATGTAAAGATGTATTTAATGAAGTATATTTAATATAAATTTTGAGAATTATATTATTTTCCTAAAATATTCCAGAAAGCTACGAAAGCCTTGGATAAGTACTCAAGGTCTGAAATCCTTGACAACAGATGGCTAAAGAAAGAGGTTAATAAATCCCCCTCTATACTATCACATGTCGTTTTTCTTTAGTTTATTTCCCATTTTTCCATTTCAATCTCTCATTTCTAAAGCTGTTACACAATATGAACTATAAGCAGGTTGGTAAGTGTGCTGCCTGCTAAGCAAGAGGTCCATAGTTTGATCCTCAGTGACCACGCACACTTGTTTTAAGGAGCAAGTGTGGCTTAGTTGGTTAGTGTGCTGCCTGCTAAGCAAGAGGTCCATAGTTTGATCCTCAGTGACCTCATACACTTGTTTTAAGGAGCAAGTGTGGCTTGTTTGGTTAGTGTGCTGCCTGCTAAGCAAGAGGTCAATAGTTTGATCCTCAGTGACCACACACACTTGTTTTAAGGAGCAAGTGTGGCTTGGTTGGTTAGTGTGCTTCCTGCTAAGCAAGAGGTCCATAGTTTGATCCTCAGTGACCTCACACACTTGTTTTAAGGAGCAAGTGTGGCTTGGTTGGTTAGTGTGCTTCCTGCTAAGCAAGAGGTCCATAGTTTGATCCTCAGTGACCACACACACTTGTTTTAACAGAGGCTAAGATGCTCACCAGTTGCTCACTTGGAAAGCAGCTACTGGCATAACAAAATTATTTACATTGACTTTTCTTCAATCAAAGTTCCAACATTTCTTTTTAAGTCTCCTTCTCTCATCCCTCAATTCATTCATTTGTGCAACAGAGTCGTCCATACTCACCCTCTTTTATCCTAATTTATTTAGGTGGCAATACACCAAGAAGGCCACGAGGAATTGATTGGTATTGTGGAGGACCTGGAGAAACGAAACCTGGATATCATGAGTGAGCTATTTGACTGCAAGATTGAAGACCTTAAATATACAAGGTATAGGGTGTTGCCATTAGACGTCATTTCCGGTCTCTCATGGAATTTAGTAAAACCAGCTTGGTGGGGCAGTGTACAGTCAATTCAAAAAATGTTGTCGACTAACTCAAGCCTACGCGACTGGACCAAAAGGAACTCTGGGTAGCAATCATTGAAGCCGAGTTGACTGCATAATTTTATCTGACTAGTTATGCCTGGTTTACAGCACGAATCTTCGTAGGCGAGCGGGAAGTGTTGAAGGAGACGTTTTTTTTTACGGAGTGGCTATTCGTACAACACCCGTACGGCGACTAGCATTTGCTATTCGTACGGGAGTCAAAAATTTCGTCGATTTTCTCGGGAACTCTGTATTCTTTTCCAACCTAATAACGATATTTTTGTTTAGACCAGTTACGCGATTCATGTCAGTGGTGTTATTTTGATTCAAACTTATTTGACAAGTCTGTACTCATTAGTAGCGAGCAACTCACTTCTGAGGTCAGCGTCACGGCGGGAAACGTCACGCAATAGAATTTCTGACGACTCCCGTACGAATAAACAATCGCGAATAATTCGTACGGGAGTGAAAAATGTTGGTAAATATTCGCTGAACCGACTCCCGTACGAATAACGTAGTTTGTGGAGGGAGGAAAACCCGGAGAACCTGGAGAAAAAACTTCGAATAAAGGAGAGACCTAACCAGCTCTCCTCCAGGATTCCATGCACTACCGCTGCACCACCCTTGATAGTTTTGGATTCCATATCTTGAATTCCTCATTTGTCGAGTAGGTCCTCCTAATATCAGTTTGCTCTAAATATTCAATCCCCAGAAAGTTTTACTTGGCTTGCATTGAAGACCAAGAGAATTCCGAAGACGAAGACGAGTATGATGAAGAAACGCTTGCTATAGATGGTGTAGTAGGCGAGCAAACAGAAAAACCTGATGATCTACTCGATAATTACTTCTTACCAGGGGAGGAKGACTTTGAGGTATAGTTTGATAGCTCCAATACAGGGAAGAGGAAGGAGACATAAAGTAAAGGCAGCAACGAATGTTAGTCATTTTTTAATATAATTTTTAAGGGCGTTGGTGGATGATTAAATTTATTTCAAGAAATTATCCCCGAGGGGATCAGTCAGCCATTCAGTCGGGCTTTCTGCCAGTCAGCCAGTCAGTCAGTCAGTCAGTCAGCCATTCAGTCAGTCAGTCAGTCAGTCAGTCAGTCAGTCAGTCAGTCAGTCAGTCAGTAATTGTTTCCCACTTTTTTCTTATCTTCACAGGACTCACCTCGTCTCGGCCCCATGGAACTACAACTACTCTCTTTAATAGGAACGCCCAAACCCATTCACCGTTTCGACCTATCAGATGAAACCGGAAGTCAAGTTCGACCAGAAAACTACGGGGATCCAAAAAGCTGGCCAATATCCAATCAAATGCTCTCTTCCATGATCTCTCAATAAAATACTAGGCGATCTAACATTTCAAAATACCCCTTGATAAAGGTCCTTTTAGGGAAAAGGTTGTAGGAAAACGGCTCCTTGCCAGGGAAGKGGGAGGGGTAAAAAATGTTGTTTTGCCCATTTTAAATTTGTAATGCTAAATTATTATTTATTGAAGCCTGCACCTTCATTTTGAATAGTTTAATCCTGTATCAGCTCTTTATTATCAATAAAAAATATTTTGTTTGTAAGCTTTTTTCTTGTTTAAATTTGGTATGTAGAAATGGCCGATCATCATCCCTTTCCTTACTTTTTTCTCTTTTGACTTTTGCTCCATGCAACCACTTTTTTTTGAGTGAAGAGTAATTTTTGAGAGCTTGCTTTTTTAGATTAATAGTAGCTGCCAGTTAAAGCAATATATCGATAAATCATTTTTTCCATAACTTTCCCTTACCTCCCCTCCCCTTCCTATATTTGTCTTTCACCCCCTCCCCCAGAGCTTCAACTCGGTTTTGAATTCCAAGCCCTTTGTACAAGGGTGGATCCAGGGGGAGGGCAAAGGGGGGCTTCAGGAAAGAAAAAACAACTGAAGAATTAGATGCTGTTTTAATGTTTTCCGTTGTGTTGACGGAAGAAACTCAATTAGCCCCCTCCCCCAAACTCAATTAGCCCCCCCCCTAAACTCAATTAGCCCCCCCAAACTCAATTAGCCCCCCCCCTAAACTCAATTAACCCCCTAAAATTTTGGCTGGATCCGCCCTTGTAGTGGGGAAAAAGTAATCAACATTCAAAACCTAAGCTCAACGCATCTGATAACCAACATTCCAGTGCACAAAACATTGTTTTCTTTTGCGTTTCAAATGAAGAATAAAATAAAAGAAGTTGATAGCTCAGAATAAAACAAGAAAGGCGCGAAAATGAGAACAAAGCGTGCGGACTGAGGTATTTGACATTCCTGCGAATGCGTTCCCGCCTTAATGGAGCGCCGTGATTGGCTGAAGCCAGCAAGGCGCGTAAATCAAAATTATATTTGTGGCGTCCAGTACTTGTTCTTCATTCGGCTRTGATCCTTTGTACGATCAGCTTTGTGGCAAAAAAAAAWGAGCTTCTTTATGGAAAAACATCTGATGTTTACTCCAAATCACGTAAATCCAGCCATAACAGACTTCAAAAGATACGAAGGGTTCTTCCCAGAGATCAATGAGAGTTCTTGTGATCGTTTTTCGATGGTAAAAGAGAAAGCAACGCAGAGTCCGGAGTCGTCTCGTAGTCTTACTTCGAGCTTCTCTTTCACTGATGATGGATTATCGAACGCCTCATCTTCCTTCTCCAGGTAATCATTTTAATATCTTCTAATTCTGATAGAAAAGAAATACCAAATCAAACAAAACCTTTCCTAAGTATATTTTTTCAAAGCTATTCATTCAAAATGGATTCCAAGAGAAGACGAATCAAACTGGTAGCCATTTTGATTTTGAGTTCAAGCTTCCTAAAATTTAACATCGAATTTTTACAACAATTTCAAACTTTCAAATCCTTATAGCATTATTTTAAACCTAAGTTATTAGTTGTTTATCGAAATCAGAAACAGCCGTTTTCTTAATTGTCAGGTTTGTTTTAATTTGGTCCTTTTTATCATAACAAAGAGACGAAAATCATGCCATTTTTCATCAGCATAAGAATCAGCTAAAATGCTTAAAATTAAACATCTAGATTGTTAAGCTTAAAGTATTTTAATGGGGTTTTCAATAGCATCGATAATTGCATTCTTCTAATTTGTAAACAAAAGTTGATTGCACTTCTTTTAACAAGTTTAAGATTTWAAAAAATGTTGATCTATTCACAATATCTATTGTGTAAAGTTTATCCAAAAGATTCCAGTTTTATCATACACAAAATACTTTGTACTAATATTTTGAACTTATTTCCTTTTTACGTTTTAAACTCGGCAATAACTATAATATTTATCCTTTAGCTAAACATTTGCTTTCTAAAATATTATTTTGGAAATATTTTGAAAATATTCATATAAATTTAGAGCGATTTTCTTGCCTTCCATTCTTTAAATTTGATGTTATAYTAAAGCTTATTTCTTTAATTATATTAGCCTATTTACTAAATACTAATTTTCTAATATCGATTATCTTTCTATGATAGTGGAGAAGATAGTCCAGGAACGTCCAAGTTCAGTGAAAGTTTCACGAGTTTCTTTGAACAAACCAAAAACTTTCTCAAAACCCCCACGAAAGCTTCCATCACCCGACCAAGYCCACGAAAGCCCCTAAAACCGATGAAGAGCGCCAACGAAAGTGACCCAGACTTCAGAGGGGTGACACTGCAGATGAAAACTAAAATGACCAAAAGCAAGCACACTAAGAAACCCAAAGCTCAACTGGTCATAGATTGCTGTTTTTCTGCCAAAAAGAAAAAGCCTATCACCTCTCCCGACGGGAAACCCTTGAGACGAAGATCCTCTTCCCCCAAGTTCAACCCAGCTATTTATAGGCTAGGTCAGTCGACCCCAAKCTATTTCACTAACGACCCGTGCTTCGATCCCGATTTGGGTGTGTCTCCGCTACAACTAGAGAAAGAGTGTGCATCCTGTGGAGCCATAAAGACACCCCTATGGCGTGATGCCGAGGACGGCACCCCTCTCTGCAACGCTTGTGGTATCCGATATAAGAAGTATCGAATCCGCTGTCTGCAGTGCTGGTACATCCCTAAGAAGGAAGAGAAGGCGTTGCCATTTTGCCCCTGCTGTAGCCACTCGTTCAAGGTGAGCCTGACGAGAAGAGGTAGTGCTAACAGCATCTTCGACTAAAAAGGATTATATAGCTATAAGATCATACGGATCGATGCGAAACAAAAACTTGCGCATGCCCCTGCACCGGCAATTTAATCGTCTTCGTGTCCCCGAAGTAGAGAATCTTATTACTTAAACATATATATTATACAAAATGATGTGAAACATTGCAGAGAGACATGGGAAGTTATTCTTCGGGTTTCGCATTGATCAGTCGTGAGATACTCACTATTCTAGTATGGTTATAAGTATAATAGTTTGGTCATAAAATGGTATGTAGAGTGAAAGATATTTCCGGTGAAAAAGAGACAGAAAGAGAGAGAAAGAGAGAAAGAGGGAATGAGGGTATGTGTGTTGAGAGTTTTATAACTTTAATATTATAAAATTTTGATTTCTTAAGGATTTTGAAAATTTAATGACAAAGGGAGGGCGTGGTRACTTCATTCAAAAGGTTGAAAATCAGATATTAACCTCCATATTCTCCCTTACTTATAAATTTTCTCCTCCTGGCGTTTGGCTCTGCACTGATCAAATGTACACAGCCTTCTAGTTTCTGAATCTGCGCCATCTTGAAAGGTAGTCGTGCCTTTGCATCGAAGGGAGACGAACGGTGAGCTTGCAATGATAGAGACCTTGGACAATTATTCACATGTCTCTATCATTGCAAGCTCACCGTTCGTCTCCCTTCGATGCAAAGGCACGGCTACCTTTTAAGATGGCGCTGGGAACTGTGAAGGGGACTATTGACTTTCAACCTTCCCCATCATTTTCATGACCACTCCTTATCGTTTCTAAAGATTTTCGCTTCACTTCGATGTGAATGTTACTGTTTACAAACTACAAAGGGAAAGACCAAGTCTTCGTAAAAAATTAATTTTAGGGATAATTTTTTATAATTCTATCCCTACTTTTATATTCTTTGTTACTTTTTATAATAATAAATAATGATAATAACAGCTATTATTAATAGTAGTAGTTTTTATAGTTTCAAAATATCTCTGGTTTTCGAGTGTGGTGATAACATATTGTAATTAAAAAGTATCAACAACAAAAAAAAAAAAAAAAAATTATAAAAAAAAATCTTAACGCCAAGAATCGAGAGTGGAAGCAGAACCAATACGATTGAAAAAAAAATCATTATTTTCAAACATTTTTTCTTAAATATTCATTTTTCATTTTCAATTTTTCCATTATTCATTATTTTTGTATTTTTCAATATTCTTTTTCTTAACTTTTTTTATTTTTTTTATTGCCATTATTCACTGTTCCTTGGTCTTCGGTTGTATTTCAAACCGTTATTCATTATGTTGCTTCCACCCCCTTGAACTTGAACTGATATTCGAACATCCATGTTGTTGCAATAGTAGCATTTGAAATATCTCAAGAAGCATCTTTTTTTAAATATTAGAATTCAATAATACATTCATTCTGTTAAAAAAGGTTTTAAAAATCAATAAAACAGCCTGATTTCTTTCTTCGTAGAATAAGTTAGAAAACCTCAAAAAATGTAACAACTTAGGTTTTAGTCTTCAGAACTTTTTGGCGTTCTTTAATAATCTTTGTCGAATTATTACTAATTATTTGTGAATGTTGGGATTGTAATGACATGTAAATACTAACGGAATTAAAGGTCGAGTACTTAAGGTTGTCCTTGGAAACAACTTTTATTTTAAATACTAGATTTTAAATACACCTACTTCAAAAAACGTTGTCGGTCGAAGATCCAAAATGAGAACGAGTAGCACGCTGCAAATATTAATATATTTACAGCCGAAAAACGTTAAAAAATTTACATTAGAATATGAAATGGGCAGAGAACATAAAAGCACAAAAATTCTGTTCACTCAGATTTTGGACTGACAAAGTTTTTTTGAAATAGGTGTATACCTTTGTGTGAATTTTCTTTAACTTTACGTCTGCTAGTCATGGAGAAGGGTTGGACCTTGGCATCCATAATCAGTTCCCTACATCAACGGTATGTAAGGGATAAGGGACGGACCATTAGATTTTTGAGTGGGGTGGGGCTGGGCAAAAACAAAAAAAAGTGAGTGTTCATAAAAAGACTCCCCCCCCCCCYCMAAAATTCCTGGACCCCCCTGAAGATGTTGGCTAAAAATGTTTGCAAAATGTGGGGTTCAATAATCCTTTTCATAGTCTAAGAATCGATTCCACTGCGCATGCGATTTTATCCCGAATTTCTCACCTTCTTTTGTTCTTAATTAAACAAAAGGTGAGAAATTCGGGATAAAATCGCATGCGTAGTGGAATCGATTCTTATACTATGAAAAGGATTATTGCCAGGAATGGGTCGAAATGTCGGGTAAAATGTTGGATCCGAAAATGTTGGGTCAAATGTTGGATCGGTTGTCAGGGCCTTAACTTGTTCCTAAAGACAGTAAGCGTCTAGGAGAATAATATACAATATAAGAAAGATAACCTTGATACAAGTTGAAGATACAAGTATTTATTATATGGAAAGCTGATCCAGATGTAAAGCAATCTGATTGGTTCCCTGACCCTTTAGAATCCAGGTACAGTCGAGTCGTCATTGCATTTTGAAGTTTAAAATTTCTTTGTGTAGCATTACGCATTGCATTAAAAAAAGTAAAATTGTATTGGTAAAAGAATATCAGCCTTATTCTTTTATTTTCTGTTTTATGATCTGTGCTAAAAAGGGACTAGTGTTACTATTAAAGCAGTTTTCCTATGACTGCGAAAAGCTTGCAGCACGAACACGGCCGTGACACGGCAAGGCATATGCCAGACCTATAAGATTGCTCAAAAATTTACTCTCCATCCAATCAAATGCCCAAAACACAGCACGGACATGGCATGGACATAGACATGCCAAGGTCAGTGCACTGTCAGACCAATCACATTGTGCAAGAAAAAAATCTGCCAATCAAAATTCTAGAAAGCACCACGGCCGTCATTGCATGAAATACACACAGCACTGAGCTTTTTAGTCAAATGAAAACTGCTCTAGCTTACTATTTTTTCACTGGCCAAGTACATATTTACTCTACTACAAGAAAGCAAGAAAGAAGACTAAAGGGAAGAGATGTCTTGCAACAACAGATCTACTGTAATGCCAGGGGACCAGCCTTTGCCATAATAGGATTTATCGTCTGTATGTGCAGCACTATATACAATTTATGAGCAAGGAATATCAATTGTCTGTCCGTCTATCTGTCTGTCTGTCCATCTGTCTGTTAGGTAAGCACATTAGTCGTCCAGTTCTTCCTAAAAATAAAAATAACAAAGAAATTACGATTACTTTGTATATGGCATGACCTTTCATTATTCAAGTTTTAGACCTCATTATAGACCAAATGTCATTCTCTTGAAAATAAGATTCTTTGTTTGAGTTGTATCAATATACATGTGTCTTCTTATGTGTAGCCATTAAACAAAGCTTGCTCCCGCAACACGCTCCCGCAACACGCTCCCCCAACACGCTCCTGGAGCAAAGCTCCCTCGTCTGTACCATCGATTTCACGCGGGGAAAAAAAAATGCACAACAACACTTTTGCTTTTGCTCCCGGGTTTTGCTCCCTCATATCAAAATGGTTAAATATGATGGAGCACGCTTGAGGAGCAAATCTGTTGCAGAATCGTGTTTCAGGAGCAAGCTCCCTCGTGTGTACTGAAACTTTTATTGCCGCGCAACAACCTGTCTCCAGTTGGCCAATCAAATTGCCTTATTTGTTGATAACTAGTTCCCATGCTCCAATCGGGTTGTTTTGGCGTTTAGTACCCTAGTGTGTACTGGTCTAGCAAAATGACCCAGGATTACCCAAGAGCGTGTTGCAGGAGCAAGCTCCCTTGTGTGTGCCAGCCTTTACAGGCAAAACACCATTTCTCTATCACATTGCTTTTTAAAAAAAWGCAAAAACTTTCAGTTTAGAGGGTGCTGAGGGGATGCGGATGCCTACGGGCCTGCAATGTCACCATAGTGATGAGATATCTCCCTACCTCTAGCTCTCCTATGCTTGGCTCTCTTGATCGATGACCAGCTTTTTTGACTCTCAGTTCAATTCTGTATAGGATTCATAAAAAAGCCGTTAATATAAAATACAGTACAGTACATCCAAATTCCACCAATATATCAAACAATCTTGCAGCTCTCGTAAAGCTGATTCTGGTTTTAATTGTGTGTTTAAACCTTTTCATCCTTCACATGCACTCATGAAGGTCCATGTTTGGACCAATAAATCTGTTTTTAATACAAATTATTTCAATTCAATGTGAAGTTCCAGAAATTATCCATGCACCCCCACCCCCACAGGGGAATTGGGAATTTCCGAGAGGGGGGGGGGGGTGGACAGAGAAAGAACAAAATTAGAGGTTGTAAGGAAAAAAAGTGGCATTTCTGGGGGCTGGGTATTAAATACCTGTGTCTCTTGTGTTTTCGCTTTTTATGAGATGCTAAAGAAACAAAAAAGAATAGATAAGTTATTGTGTATTATTAGTGCACATGCGCAAGTTGATGATGAGTAGGGTAAGGTGAAATTTAAACAGCATCCACTTACTAAAAATAGCCCAACTGGGAATTTACATGGGGCCACGTTATTAAGAAATTTCCCTCTTATTTATGCTCTCTTGGCTAATTCTATTGTTTTATGGCGCATGCCGCGCACGTTATTAAGAAGTTTCCCTCTTTTATTTATGCTCTCTGGCCAAATTCTATTGTTTTCTTTTGATTGATTAGTGCTACTTAGCACTAAATATATAGTGCAAATTATTGCACACTTTTAGTGTTTGTACTCTAATGTCTAGACATTACTCCCAAATAATAATGCTCAAATTTATTCCATYGTTTTCTTTTTACTGTTAGTCACTAATTACGCTTGTTTCAATAAACGTCTGTTGGAAATCTGTCAGAAATGTGAGACATGAAATGAACAAATTGTAGGCTGCGAGCTGTGAATTTAAATGTGAAAGAAAGTAATAATTTTTTTTTTTCTTTTTAATAAGTAGTACACAACAAGCTTATATCTATATATGCCACCACCTTTGAACAATGACCTGTGCTTGCGAATTGTATCAGATTTCAGCTCTCTGACCAAGGACATTTATTTGAAATGGATGTAGACAACTTTGTTTCACAGGCCAAATTGAATAACTCCAGTAATATATATACATACCTTTATGTACTTTGCCAATGTGTGAGTGTGAGACATGATTTGGATTTGGATGAGAATGATGGATATGGTTACTATTGACTTCTGATTCCATCACATCTTCTGAACAAACAAAAACAAAAAAAACAAAATTTAAAAAAAAACATAGTCCAGATTGGGGCAGAACACTTGAAAATCTTATCCAGCCCTGATACATAACTTCTGAGGTGATCTAGTACGTAGCTAACTCACAGATTGAATTGAAACTTAATGCATAGACCCCTTGCATGTGACGTCAAAGCAGCTCAATTTAGAGGACAAAACAAAAGAATTTCAATCTCCTGAGAATTGGAAACCTATCGTTATGTCCTCTGAATTGAGCTGCATTCCTCAAGTGGTCTATTGGGTTTAGCAGAGAGAGCCAAAACCAGAGAATACAAGAAAAAAATTAAACCAATGGAGAGACCAAAAAAACTCKACTCTCATGGGAGAGAGAGAGAAAGCAAAAGAGAGCAAAACCAGAGAATCAGAGAAAAAAATTAAATCAATGGAGAGATCAAACAAACTCTACTCTCAGGTGATGCCAAGTCTAGAATTTACAAACACAAGACCTTAGAGGTGAGAGGAATGTGTGTATGAGTACTACACCACCTGTGATATTAGGAACTTACTTTTATCTCCCTGAGGATCTGTGAGTCCTCCTGCTGCAATGGCCTATGAAATAAAATTTTCCATAAATAAAGTCATGTTAAWGTCACAACATCGCAAGAATTTAATATTTGGATCTGGGCGATTTGCAAAAACACTGGAGGTTCTTAAAACAGTGTTAAGTAATTCRATTTCATCAAAACATGGACCAGCCAGGCTAATCAAAGTAAGGGCAGTCCTAACTAACATGTTGAACCTGAAACAACCTATAGGCTGATATAAGTCAGGGCACAGCTAATTCTGTGGAAAAAAAAAATAAAGAAAAATCCTTGAATCAAGGGAAAGACCCATCAAACTGAGTTGAGTCCAGGAACTGAGCCCAAAAGCCCAAAGATGAGAGAGAAGTACAAACGATCGCTAATGGTCTTGAAAATTGCATCTTGAAAATTWAAAAAAAACTATCCTGGAATGAATAACTTACAGCATGAGATGTAATAGATGACTTGGAGAATAATCTTTCAGCATCTTTAAATTTTCTGTTCCGTCTTTCAACTTTTGTGTTTGTTGTTCTAAAAGAGAGTTACAGCACAATTGTCAACCTAAAAAAATCTGTTCTAGTTTGCTATCAATCATTTGGGAAAATAAATACAGCTTTTAAGCATGTTTTCACTTGTGTCAAAAAACAACTTCCAGTAAATAAGATTTCTTTTTTTGGTTCGGTTTTCCCTTGCCGTTTTTGAGGTCATATCTGCCCGAAGTGAGATGCTCTGTATATAAAATGCAGGGTCCACAGTGATGTTCAATGAGGAGGGTGGAAAAGACGTTCATGTTATCTTCACAATCATTACACCTGTCAGGATTACCAGCCAAAGGTTTYACTGGACAAGTTCCAATTCTGGCTGAACATTGTCTGATGACCTGCTGTTGTTATATACCCTCTTGTATCAATAGAACTCTTTGGCTCTGGCGTAATGTTTTCCCATTTCAGACCTCATGTCATTCCCTAGAGTATCATTTCTTTAAGGTTTGCGCTCGGTTGCACATGAGAAGACACATGAATATGGATACAGCTCAAACAAAGAATCTTATTCTCAAGGGAATGACACGTAGTCTGGAATGGGAAAACATTACCCCAAGCCGAAGAGGTCTATTTAATAATTATTGCCCAGCAAAATCCATTCTTTGTCCTGAGACTTACTTGCTTGTCAACAGTCTATCCCATCCTCTAATAATGTTTCCATACAGCTGCGTATCTTCCAGGTAACTTCCTTCAAATGCGTAAATCTGTCTTTCTAGGTTCGCTAGGCTTTCCTATTACAGAATAACAGTATTTAGTAACTCTCTTTGCCTTGTGCCCTCCACCTTCTGAAAACYCTGGCCACACTGCTGAAAACTGTTTGACCATTTTTCTATTTTCCATATTCAAGCCCTACATGTATGTAAATGAAGGGGCAGATCCAGTATTTTTTTTAAAGCGGGGTGACTATTATGAAAGTTTTACAAGGAATTTGAGGAAAAGTGGGTGACTGATACAATATACTGAGAAATTWGGTTAAAGGGGGGGAGGGGGGGTGATTAGTCACCCCTTTTACCACCCCATTACCATCCGTCCCTGGAATGTTGACCATTTCCTAATTCACAAACTTATCAACCCTGTTGATCTTCCATTATTTTTAACTTACAAATTTATCGATCCAACATATCTGTATTAAAGTGAAAAAACTAGCTTAAAATATTTGAAAATTAAGCGGGAAAAACAAATCACGCGAAACGTTTCAGTACTTGATTCAAGTATCAATTCTCCTTACATGTCAGTACGAACTTATTTTCTCTCAACCTGACAAGCTCAAATTCTCTACAATTTATAGAGAATTCTCAACATTTTCAGTTATTTTTCGATTACTTAAGTGCTTAATTCATTGACAATGTTTGAATTCCCAAATAAACTTAAAAATTACGTTAATTTTTGACGAAGAACAGTTTGGCGCCACAAATACGTCATCAAATATTCACACAAAAAATCACCAAAAATATAGAGTAAACCAAGAAAAAAGCGGTAARAAGGTTCAAAATACTTTTGAGGTGTCGTTTTGGTGCGAAGTGGGCTACTTACAGCAATATYTGCCCGTTTTTTGATCAGTTCTGCCAGCTCTGTTCGAGTATCTGTTACTTTGTTGGGCGCCGCCATCTTGGTTCACTTCCGATTTTCCACAAAGGTCCCGGATGTATATGAGTCATCTTGGCGCAGAGTATTATGGGAATGTTGGACAAAAACTTTCACTTTTATTCCGTATTTCCTCATCTCTTTACTTTTTCTTTCTTTCGATCCCTTCTTTTTGTTTTTGTCTTCAAAAAGAAACAGTTATCTTTATGCATATTTTATACGCAGAAATTAAAAGCTAAATCTACTTTTCTTCGTTTTTATCATCACTCATCATCATCGCTAGCTATCATCGTTCGGGGGGCGCTGCAAAACATCACAGTAATAACTTAATAACAGTCGAATCTATGCATTTATATTTCATGTGAACCAATATTTTGTGGGGGGCCAGGCAACCCCCAATAATTTCGTTCCGCCCGGTTCTGCCTCCCTCCCYCCTGTACATGCATTTTCCTTCTTATTTCTTTCGTTTTTCTCTTGTTTTTATTTTCATTATTATTTTTTAACGCGGGATCTTTTTTTCCTTTTTTCTTTTTAATTCTCCTTCAATACCTTTTTGTTACTTGTAGCATGCCAAAAAAAAACAACAAAAAAACAAAAAAACAAAAACAAAAAAAATTAAACTAACAATAACATAACAGAAGTACTTACGATAACTATTATTAATAATAAAATATATTTTGTGACGTCATAATTTATGACGTCATAATATTTATGAAAAATTCTTCAGATGTTTCAAGCAAATACCATATAGACAGCTCGAAAGGYCTTGAGTAGTATTTTATTTCCACTAAGCTTTAATAGTGGGAAAATATATTTATTAATTTTTAAAGTTTCTCGAAGGTTAAAACTTGGATTTTAAAAATATTTAGTTGTACTTTTGGCTGATTTTTGCTGATCTCACCTTATTTTCTTTAATTTTTTTGCTTTTCTTACTCTTTTCCTTTCTTTCTTTCTTTCTTTTTTGTAATTTCCGCTTTTTATTCATTTTAAATATTTTTCAGTAACTTTTGTTGTTGGAGTTAATCGTTATATACAGCTAATTGAAAAAACGTAGTCGGGTTCGAGAAGGTCATATCATCGCGATCGAAGCTAAGACTAAAGGATTTTGGGTACTCCGAAATGTGTATTATATTTGCATATAGACATGTAAAAGTGCAGAGTAGAGCAAAGTCGGTCGACCTAGATTAACAACATGCCAAAGCCATGATGCATAAAATGTGCACAGGAAGGGAAAACTGCAATACGCATGAAATTAGCATAATTGTTTGTCTTCCCATGCTCCCCTTCGGTCTTAGCTTTGGTGATATAGCCTTTTTTTGAACCCGACAACGTTTTTCAATTAGGTGTATTCAGTTCTCTTTTGGGTGATCCTCTGGGTTTTTTTTTTATGTTCTTTATTTTTACAAATAGAATTACTCGAATAGTTAACATGGGTAACCATTAATTTATAAATATGCATTATATATTCCGTCCATTCTATCCATTCTTTCGATCCAATCACTGTTTATTTCCATTCGCCTGATATTTAAACGAACTTTCCTGTGTCCGTTCGTGAGCCTTTATTAGATCATCCATCCAGTCCCTCATCACTTCACGGACCATATTAAGATTCTCAGTGTGTCTCTTGTTCTTTAGATTCAAAACTCTTAAATCTTCCTACGAAAATAAGATGCATCGTTTAGAAACATCAGCAGTATTATAATATGTTTGAGGAATATATGGTTCGCTACCGTGTTTATGCAAAACTGTTAAAAATTCTTTTATAAAAACAAACAAAACGGCTATACTTGTGTCTCTGTACTGTGATATAAGAACTCCGAAAGAAGCCTGCGTTCAGCCGGTATAATTTCCTCGAAATATAAACCGGTCTGCGAAACAGCGCCATAATTTGTAGCCTCCTTTGCAGCCTCACAGCGGCTGCAAAGGAGGCTACAGAATTGGTGGCTATGGTACTTTTCTGAGTCCTAATTATAAAAAATATTTTTTTAGCAGTATCCATCAGTCATGTTGTTGTCTTATCCTCTTGCCACGACCAAGATCCTTTGCGTCAAGACGAAAGATTGTTTCCATGTGACGTCATAATGAAATAGGGCAAAATGCGTATTATCAAACAACCTATAATAACTCGTATAAATATTTGGAAGAAGATAGTATGGTTTTTGGAATATAAACTGAAACAAGTAATATGATTAACAGTCGATAATATTATAAAATACTTTTTAAAAAATCGTTTTAATTCCATTCGATTTACACTGAAAATTATGGTTAATCAGTGCCGAATAACCAAAGTAAACAAAATAGTTCGATTATTATCCAGCAAACAAATAAATGGAAGCTTAGTAAAAGGATGTAAGAATTGCGCGTATTTCTCGTCAAAGATTCTGCAGTTTTCTAAGTAAAATTTACCTGGAAAAAAATTAAATCTCATCATTTTTGTTTTTTGATTTTTCAAGCCTAAACCGACACTACTGAATTTGTCAAATTTTGGCCAATGAGAGCCGTTTTCTCTGAACGAAAAAATTCTCGCTTTGAAATATTTACGTGGGTTTAACCGTTTCCTACTCATCCACGGAAGAAATTATAACAGTCGAATCAGTTTTTGTATCGATTCAGTTTGGACTTCTATACTATTGATTTGAAAATATATTCCTGTTGATATAACGGCTGAAAAAAAACTTATTTGGTGAGAATTAATAAATATCTCATCGGAAACGTTTCAATACTTTTTGGGGGTAAAATYCATGATTAGATGAACCAGAGTGTCAACCACAAAAACCCTATGTATTATTTTGACTAATGCGACCTTTGAAAATGTCTCAAAAATCATTCTTATATACCACACCATTCATAGATTTAGATTTTGTTATCAAAGATTAACGTCTCATTAGTAAATTATTAGTAGAACGACGAAAAAAATCTCACCAGTTCGACATTAAACTTCGCAATATCTTCTTGCAATGATTGGATACCATCATCTAACTGTTGAGTTTCCATCCGTTTTGCGTATCAAAAATCGATAAAATCAAAATCATATCCCCTTGGAAAAAAAGTTCTTAAATTGTCATTAGCGGCGAGATGACATTCCGACTTTTGAGTCGTGCTAAGGAATGTATTTTCCGAAAAGCATTATGACGTCATATAGCGTCAGACGTTCTTATTATAATAAGTGCGCATGCGCGATGTGAACTGTCGATCACGTGGTTTTCTTGCCTTTTCGTCGTCTTTCGAAGCATAGACAATGAAAGGTCTGTGTATAAGATTGTGGTTTGTGGYAATAAATCACGTGATTAGTTCCGACGAATGTTGTAACTGCTAAAATAATGTAAACTGATGCTAATAAGAGGTATTTTTTAAAAAGGAAACGCATTTTCGGGCTTTAATTCCGGATGAAAATAGAAACCAGTGAGAAAATAGCGACCAGAAACAACAAACACTTGTCGATTTCAGTCACGGTATATGTCGAAAATACCCAATGTTCACGGCCTCCGTATGAACACAAAATACAATAACCCAAACTGATTTTTGGATATGTTCTAGAAGAACATCTAAATAGTTCATGACGTGAGTTTCATTGAGAAAAAAAGTTGCGCACTTGATTAAATTTTTTTGGCGTAGCAAGGGTCAAATCTCACAGTGAATGCCACTCAATTCTAAATATCATCTGACCGCTTTCAATAAATAGCTAAAACCATTATTTTATACCCAATCAACTCTCAAACATCTCTTCTATCAATTTATAAACATATAGTTTTCATATCTTTTTCCTATTCTGTATGCGTTAGTTGTTTTTGGACCGGTTTGATTCAACTGAAAATTTGCATACTTCTGAGATCGCCGCTAGGCCAACAGTTTTTCTCGAATTTTAGCGGTTTTTTGAAAAACTAACTACACCACGTTTGTTTACTCGGTAATGCCTTCCAGCAAACCAAAAATGAGCAAAATCGAAATTTTGACCGTGACCGGCCGATGCTCGATATTAGTGGACCTTTGCTCTTAATTGTTCTTATTTCACAGCTGGTGGGCTACAAGAAGCAAGAAGTCATACATCAATTCCCGCTATGCAGGTATAATGCTGTCAAAATCTATTTCCAGCGCCGAAAATTTAATCCATCATAATAAGTATAACCTACCTAGAAATATTTTATTTTTCGACGAACATCTGTTCTGAGTCCTTTTCTTATCGTGTGCAAAACGAATATTTGATGCTACTCCGGTATATATTTCCTGCTCTTATTCTGCTTTTCTGTTAGAACTACATCAGCCTTTTTTATTTAATAACTTTAGTAAACATTACGAATCGAAAATGCCTATTTCCGCAACTTCTAAAGGAGATTCCGGGATTACGTTGTACTTTGAAAATGCCAGACTGATCATCGAAAGTCGGTCGTATTTACTTAATTTAATACAGTAATTTTTAAACGCAAACAAAAAGTTCCAGTAATATAATATTTTCGTAGGATGCTATATTTTTAATTTCGTTTGAATCTCTTAACTAATATCAAAGGTGCTGTCTTAAATGTTAATGAATTTTTGGCTCATTTCTTATTCTATTCAATTGATTATTGTCCGAGTTATTTTCACACTTCTTCCTATTTTAATGTTTTCACTTCTCGCTTCGTTTGTTCGGCGTTCTTTATTAATGTTTTTTGCTTTGTTGTTTTCCTTCGTTCCTTCGTTCATTCCTTCCTCATTTATTTTCTGTTTGTTGTTGTCATCACGGGCACTTGTAACACCTGCAATAGGAAGTCAATGTCAGGGGTCTATATGAAAATAAACTAAAGGCTACTTTGGCTACGTATGCTTAAAAAATGACCCAATTATCAAACGATTCAGAAATACAAAAATACAAAAAAAAAAACAAAAAAAAAAA
>NW_022258348.1:159219-173745 GCF_009602425.1 Actinia tenebrosa
ATATGGATGGATGGATGGATGGATGGATGGATGGATGGATGGATGGATGGATGGATGGATGGATGGATGGATGGATGGATGGATGAATAGATGGATGGTGAATGGATGGATGGATGGATGGAAAGATGGAAAGATGGGTGAATCAATAAATGATTGAATGAACAAATGATTGAACAAATAAAATGTACATAAGAAAACCGATTTCTGTAATTTATGAAACGATAGAGTCTTGTTTTTATACATGAGCATTGTTTAACGTACATCACATGCCCAACATCATTAAAATCCTTACAACAAAGGTTTTTTTTTTCATCCTAAATTTAATAGATCAAAGCTATTCTTATGATATACACACGACATATGAATTCCAAGAAGCATCTGGAGGCAAAACCAACCACAGCGCATGCGCCAGACATCAAGTTATCTTTCTCAAGATCCTAGCTTTTTACTATCAGGAATAGAATCTTTTTTCTCAACATGTTTTAAGTATTTTCTTACAAGAAGAGCTTTATCTTTTTGAGGTATTGATATTTCTAAACGATAAAACTGTTTGCTAAATTAACCGATGATGCTTTGAGGTGAAAACAGCTGTTGTTGATAAAGCCGTCGTCGCAACGAATGACTGAAGCTTGCTACTCTAACATTGCAGTAAATATTCGAAAACAACTTAATACTACAAAATACTATAAAAAACCACCTTCTTTTATTGCTAAATTTATCTCCTTTCCGTTTTAAATGATTTCTAGCTATCTATTATTTATTTTTTCTTGAGATTGAAATAGTTTTTCAAGTTCAATGTGAAACACGTACGTTTCCAACAAGGTTAAGATGAACTTGCAGTAAAATAAAATCAATCCACGTGGAGTTAAAGCTATGCGTATCAACTATTACTCCAATTTCAAACAGCAGATAAACTTATTAGATCTTAGAAGAGGTACACACTCGTTTCATTAACGTAAGGGTTACATTTATACCTTTTAACTGCTTTCAAACGCTTATCTAAGGTTTCAAGTGCATTTGATATCGAAGTATTAATTCTCTGAGGGGTTTAACCACACAGGTCGCAGCATTTTATATTTCATTTTTATCTCTTTGTGGGATCGCGTTTTAGTCAAACTAATCCCTGGAGCACGATATGATTGCTTTTGCTCTTCAAATACTTAAGTCTCGAGATATGGCCTCAAAATGGTAAAGCCAAGCTCTAAAGTATTTACAAACAAATGTATAATTTTACTACTTTATTACAGTTTAGCTTTGAACTCAATTTAACTAGACGTTGGTATTTAGAGCCTAAAATCGATTCACACGATATTCTTATACAAAAAAGTCTGTTCCACTGGTTCTCACCTAGTATTTTGGTTAGCTTTTATCAATGATTTTAAATTCTTTTGAGATTTATCCATCTTGTGTTGAGAAGATATATGTTTCAAAATTTATTACCTAATCAAGCAACATTGGTCCGTGCTTAATTAGGCGCCCTCAATAATGAGCGCGGTCTTATACGCGTGCCGAGTTAAATAATAAATGAGTTAAGACTAAAATTTTGTGGATTTGAATACAGCAGAGTTGATTAAAGAAAATTGAAAATACAAAATCAATGCCATAATATGTAAAGCGATACCTGTGTCTTATTACCAGTGGAATCAAAACACATACACACACAAAACAAAAAACAAAAAACAACAGCAAAAAATCAGCAAAAATGTCTTTGTAAATCTTTGGTAACATTGAATCACTGACAGACTTGAAACTCCAACGAACACATGCTTTAGGTGCGCGCCAAATTTATTGACTTTCGAGACTTAATTTACATTCCTTCTGTTCTGGAACTTTATGACTGAGGCAGCCTCTTAATTGATTTATATAGCATGGAATATTTTGACTATTAGCGAAGAAATAATTGTGCTCTAATGTTATTGAGTAAAGCTCATTTTTACTTCTCATTGAACTCAAATTGACGAATGCAATAATTGGTTTCGAATCGTTTTTGGATAAAAATTTACTTATAAAATCTATATACAAAGCTATTCAAGTTTATAGTCAAAGCCGGAACTTTCTTTGAAAGCGTTTTTTCTCTCTTTCTTTACTCCGCTCAGAAGCTGTGGAGGTCTTTGTACATTTTGACACTCCAAAACAATTCGAAGCTGACAGATTTTTTATTGTTGCCTAATTAGAATTGTTTTGCTATTGAAAGTGTATCATCTTAGCGCGTGTACGGCATGGATTCATGTTTCCTATTGTTTAGATTCGAAACAGCTTCGTTCCAAATTACTGTTTTCTATTCTTATTACCATCGAATCTTGAATCAACTGATGCTGTTTCAAAGTACTCCGACATACAAATTGTAATTTAACAACTTCTAGGTTAATGCGAGCAAATTGAAAGGCTTAAATGAGAAACACCTTATTTTCTAAAAACATTTTTTCATCCTCAGAAGTACGAAGCAGCTGCGAGTATAGTGTCTTTAGGGTTGAGTCGACAGAGGGCACAGTGATAACATATATTACAAACACCTTTTTGTAAGGTTGCCTCGCCATCAACCCATTATTACTTGTACAAAATGATGCATTTTAACGCTATTGTACTCGACTAGCTCGACTTGTAAATCTAATGTATAGACTACTCTCTCTGTCTCGGACTTCTTTGGGCAGGTATTTTTTACTTTTGGAGCCTACATTTACTCAAACTGCTTGAATATCCTTCAGAGAGTCAACAAACGAAAGACTTTCACTGAACCAACTAATGAGAAATTGCTTGAGATTTTTTCCAATTCTCGGTACAGTTTAAGCTATTAAAAAAATGTATACAAAACTATAATATTTTAAGATATTTTGGGAAACAAAGTTAGTAGAAAAGAAAGTAGTTACATATGGCGGGAAAACCGCGCGTTTATTTAACATTGACAGAAAGCAAAATGTCATGAACTCACAGTAATTTTGTCATCTTTGACCGCGATTTTTTTGGTCTCATTTCATTACCTTTACTAAAAGCGTTCTTAGTGAACTTTATCGCTTAGATTTGTGGTATTTTAATCTATTTATATTCGCAAAGACTATACGTTCTCAATAACGCGGTTCAATCATCAGATAAATTTACACGCAACCAGCGAAAAATTAATTTAAAAAAGCGGGAAGAAAAAAAAAAAAAAAAAAAGGGAAAAGAGAGCTTAAAAACAGCGTAGTTTACCACCCCAAGTTTCAGCACAGCTTCATACCTGATTTGAACAAGACAATAGCCTTGAGGCAAGCGAATTCCGCTTCACAAACTTGAAGTGTTCTAAATCTTGAGCTTATTTCTTGTAGTTGACGAATATTCGCCATTGTCCCGACAATTTTTTCGGCCTGAGTATTCTCTACGTGCATCCCAGCGGCCGCTAGCAAAGGAGCCACCTCTAGAGGCAAACTCCATTGCACAGCTCCCATAATAAATAGTTCTCTCCATCCTTCTTCGAGAAGTATGACTTGATCTCGGAATGGTAGGTTGACGAAGGATGGAATATTACGCGCCCATTTGACGGACATGAAGAGAAGTCTTGCTGCAGATTCGAAGATGGCTTCTGGAGAAGAACAGTAAACTGAAGATGGAATATCTGGTTGTGGAAAAGGGATGTTGTAAACTTGATTTGTTCGAAGCATTGCATCTCGGCAAGGCTCTGCAACGATTAAACTTGCTAAGAAGTCGTTGTTCATAGCACTTTTCATTCCATATTCATCCATGTGTGGTTTCAGAATCCTCGCAGAGTTAGGCTGTCTTTCTTGTTGAACAGCTAAAAAATAAAAATAAAAACTATCTAAGAGGAATATATTTCTCTTTATTCAACACTGTTAATCGTTTTGAACTCTCGTTAACTCGCTTCAGTGTAAAAAAATGCAGAAAACTGTAAAGAAAAATTGGTTTAAGATTTTCATAGCATCAGTGACCCACTTCCCTTCCCAAGGATGAACAAGAAAATTTTTTAAAAGTTGTTTTTCTTCAAATAAAATTTAGTTTTCCCAGTTTAATTTAACAAAGAACTCCTTTATCCAGATCTCTGAATATTTCAATTTCTTTTATGAATTCTTGAAGAAGGAGTACAACAAACTGAAGCCATGTTTTTCTAAAAGAAATGAGAACGTCGATTTTAGGTTGAGCAAAGCGACTAGCAAAGCAACTTCTAGCACTATGGCAGACTGTAAAATCGGTTTGTCTGCTGTTTTTTTTAGCTACATAGTATTTCTTTTAAAAACCAAAGAACAGGCGAAGAAAGAACTTTCTGAATTCGCTTCGCTTTAATTTTTAATGACAACAAAGTCTGAAGAAACAAGCCACACAATCTTTGAAGTAAAATGCAAATAACGATGGTGCCGAATACTTTGAAGATAAGATGCCTATCGTCTAAGGAAAAAATAATTTATTTACCTAAACATTTAGGAAAATTTGAACCAAAACCTTAGAATTACAAAAGAAAGAGTAAAGCGGATAAAATACCGCTAAAGACAAAGCCAAAGGCGGTAATTTTGTTACCAATTGTGTAATCTTTAAGTACAGTTTTCTAGAACGGTCGATACGAAAATAAACTCCAGTTAGGCAAGTAAAAAATTCAAAATTTAGTTCGCACATTCAGCTTTGATATTGATTCTTTCTTTCGGTCATTAACAGTTTAAACTTAAAACTACTTTAATGAAGAGTTTGTATGTTGAATATAATAAAATCGCTTCAACAGTTGAATTTTATTCAATATAGAAAGAGTTACGTGTTCCAAGCTGGTACTCTAGGGCTTCGGTAGATGAGAAACATCGCTTGCTTATATTATCTTAACATACGTTTATCTTAAATGAAACTTCGCTCTCTTCAAATTTGACATTATTTTGTCTAAAGCTTTGAATAATAAAGCTTTCGGAAGCGAATTCCTATAATTTTTTTTTGGCAAACTGTTTTGCTTTGTTGTCAGAGTTTTAAGAGAACTTTATCGAATTCTTCAAACGAAAAAACTAAAACTTTGAAGAATGTGGAGACAAACTATGAAAGAAGAAAGTGGTGATCCTTGAGATCAACTTGGAAGAGCTACATTTGCGTTGAATTCCATACTTTTTGATTGAATTCCCCAAAGTGTATTCACAATGACATCAAAGTTTTAAGACAATTGAATCAAGAGAGCAAGTATCCAATTAGTATTAAGTTTTTAGTATGTCCTTCCTTTTTACCTGAATGAAACGGATACATTCACGACATTGTCGACAATTATCGCTTTTAATTGCGGCTTTTAGAATATTTTTTCGCTTCCTGGAAGAACGTAAGTTTAAAGCCATGAATTACAACGAGTTACGTCAATTTGGAGAAGATAAACAGTACCTTTAAAAATCAAAATATGTCTCAAGGCAAAAAATAAGATGAGAAACGGGAAAAACCTCGGTTACCCCGGACACAAATCATGAGTTAAAACCTGCATTAGAAGTCATCTGAATGTGAGTTTAAATTCGATGAATTGTAAACGGAGAAGAAGCTTCTATTATGCCATTAAAACAGCAAATAAAAAGGTAATATTCCTGTAGTATTATTAAAACGGAAGAAACGTTTGTGTTATTTGATTGTCATGTTTTAAAAATATAACTTTAGGATAACTAAAACGGTGAGGTCGAAACTTAATAAGCATTGTTGCTTCGACCGGAAAAGAAATAATTTAAAACATATTCCGTTTCTTTAAGACGTTTAAAATTTATTTAACAGCCATACATTCATTAATTTGTCTCCAAAATACAAAACTGTATTGATAAAAACAAAACTAAAAACGATACTCAAAAAACACTTTGGATTGGACTTAGTAAACCGTTTCGAATTTCTTAGCTAGTTTTACTGAACTGTAGAACAAAAAGTGGAGCGTCTTGTGGAGGCTTTTTTGCATTCAAACATGTTTAGTAAACTTTGGGGAAAAAAAGTTATCCAAAATGCTTCTTTTCCAAAGTCAGAGTCTTTGAAATTTAACAGCGTTTTATTAAACCAAGCAGGAAGGATATACTTCGTTCAAAAGGTCACTCGTGTACGTTTTGTTCTTAACGTGAAATTAATTGAAGGCAGTTGGAAACGCCTCTAGATTGTCGCCTCAGTGGAACACGATTCTCTTTTGAAACTGAATTCGCTGTCTTCTTAGAAGGTCTTCACAATAGAAGCACAGTACAGCATTGATCTGATTTGGAAGTGGTTTGAGCTTCTTTGAAGTCAATAAAGCCGAAATGTTGATCAATTGTTGTGTTTTGTAAAGGAGACATTTGTGCAAGCTAAATTTTGCCACGCGCTACGCTATACAGTGTTTGCTTTTCATTCTGTTTCATACAGACAAGGACAATCTTTGTTTAATCATTCCCAAATAACTATTCGTTTCACATCACTTAAATTATCTCCAACCTTGGGTCTTTCTTAATCTAGTTAACACTGACAATTTACTATATCTTAGCAAGGGGAATGCTGATTAAATTCTCGAGAGGTTTAAAAAACAAGTGTAAAAATCTTAGTCGAAAGGGAGTTGAAAAGTTATGGGATGAAAGCTAGGTAGCAGTAACATCATCCTTGTAGAAGTACGACGTTTGTTTGCTTAGATATGTGTTTTCCTTTGTAAACGCTTATAAAACAATAGAAAGGTCTGGTTTTTATACAGTAGGTAGATATATCACTGTGGCATTGCTATAATCAGTGTGAGATATTGAAATTGAGCCGTCTCTATCACCTGCTGGCATGATTTTCAAAATCTCTTTCAATAACAGCAAGCGCCCTCTATTTTTACTTTGTCTATGGAAAATTCCCAGTAAAATGTTCCTTGTCAAGCCTATTTATATTTTCGAAGGCAAATTGGGCTTCACAACCGAGATATGATCCGATTTTCAAGGGGTTTTGAAAGCGCGCGCGTTATACGTTTTCCAAAGATTTCACCTGCTACAACCATATCGCCATATGTTGCTCAGAAAGCATGCGGGAAGTAACTTATATCACTGGCATAGATACAATTTAGTGCTCAAAACGATATAAAAACCAGCTTTTTACTATACAGAGTTTATTTGCTTATTCATTCGACGTCGTACAATTCTTGGAGGTGCCGGGTACCATGAGCTCGGGGATCAAATGATAAAGTTTAATTGTACTAGTAGCGAAACCGCAGCTCTTAGTAGAATACCCTGATTTGTCTTGGGGTTAGAATAAAGGGATATCTTGACGTTTTCTTTTTATCGTAAAAATTAATTGGGCTTAATTGGTGTCTTCGAAATTCAATGTCTTTAGTGGACGTTACAGACCCTATAATAATGAAATGTATCACCTTCTAGAAAGTGTCTCTTTCGTGTCGGGTCGTGAAAGAGAATACTGAAGGCCGCATTAGCCAGAAAGACAGAGAGACGTTTTCTAATAAGCCRCAACGTTCGATTATTTTGATTCAGCTTTATAAGAAGCTGGGAACTTGTTTTTAAATAGGTTCCCTATTAACGTATCATTCTTTTACTTCAACATTTGAAGCTTGTAGTTGATGAGATTGAAGAGAGGAATTTGCTTGCCAAATTTCTGGAAGTCAGTTGCTCTGGTAATTACGAAATTGACCCATAGCTCCGCCAAATAATTCAAATCGCATATAAGTTAGTACAATTTGTACATTTACCAACCCCTTTTTAAAAGCTGAGTCCTCCTTCTAGAAAAGTCGACAAAAGATTTTGAATTTTGCTATGGACTGAGCAATTAAGCTAGTAATTGTTCATGACACGCGAATGAAGTAAGAATAAAAATGAAACTCCAAGTCACGAGTAGACTAATACATGGAAGTACACTCTAGCTTATAGCTGACGTATACTTACCGAAGCGATTCATCTTAACGTCGAGACATTTCTTGAAACGACAAGCCTGGCATTGATTTCTTCTTTTCTTATCAACTGTACAAGTACCGTTGCCTTTGCACGTATAAACCATGTCTCTCCGAACACTCCTCATGAAGAACCCGCTACAGCCATCGCAAGTGTATATTCCGTAGTGCCTGCCAGAGGAGATATCCCCACACACTTTGCATAGGATTTCTTGCTTTTTGTCCAGCTCGGTTCGTTTGGGTGAGCAGTTTTCCATTTCGCGATCATGCTCTTCGCCTAATTATTCCAAATCACAGCACACGTAGATCAATATAACAATCCATACCAAGCTTAAATTGATACTTTGGCATGTAAATTTAAATGAATAAAAACAAACTCCCCTTTTAAAAGATATATAAAAAAATTTGTTTCAAAATAGTCGTTAGTGAATACTGTGAAGGCGGTAGCAGTGTCGAATGTGATAAAAAACGTATTGGATATTAACGTCACCGCCCTCTCAAAGATTCTTGTAAAAAAATAAATAAGATACCTGTACGACTTTAATCTTGAAAAATGAACGATATTTTTTCAATTTTATTTGGAGAAGAGATTTGAATTCTGAACGAATTTACTCATGAATCCAGACTGCACAACTGATGTTGTACAGTTGAAGCTGGCTTCAAAGTTTCTTCGTCTACAACTTAATATGGTTTTAATTACGGAAAGCTAAATAGAAATCACAAGAAAACAAGACTTAGAGCATGTTGAGTTAAACCCGTGAAATTAGCCAGCAGTGAAGATATGCTTAATTGATTCGATAGATACGTTGTAAAATCTTACCAACTTTTGCATCAACCTCCATGCTGCTTGATCGTAGCCTTCAACTTATAATAAGTATACGGTGAAGTCTTGAGCAATTTTGAGGCGTTTTATAGCCAAGTTCAAGGAAAAAGGCCTTTTAGAGTTGGTCAAGACCGCGCTCTATACTTTTGAAGCAGCTGTTATGATTATCACGTGATCATCTCGAGCGCTGATTGGCTGAGGAGACTAATTAAAACGGGCTCTGTAAATGAAAGACCTTACAGGTAAGACGTAATTTAATCTCATCATCATCAATGACTTTTGTTTTTTTGAAAGTGTTGTCCCAGCTTTTTTACACTCTTATTTGCAAGCAAAGCAATTAGATAGGCATTTGTTTGAAATGTTATTTTTTTAAGATCGAAGCGGATAATAAGACTAGCGCTTTCTCAGCACGTGTTGCCTAAACCAAACTTCCTCATCATAGCGCCAAAACCTTAATTTTCGCCCTCAAACTTTTCAAATCTTTACTTCTTGGTCTTCAAATCTTACTCCTTAGTAATTCATGGAAAACACTAGTTCAGCATATGATTAAACTGAATACTGAGTTTTGCAGTATTCTTGTCATCTCAAATTTAATTAGCGATATCTAGTTTGAACTTGAATAAAGTTATGTTCTGAAAATTGCACGCGCAAGTTTCAATTCACTAAACTTATTTGTTTAGTTAAGAATACGGGGAAGAATCGAAATCTTCTACCTAAAGCTTAAAAAATCAATGAACCTGGGTGGTTTTCAAAGTGTCAAAGAGCTCACTGAGAACCGGCTCTGTAAGGTTTTCTTGTACATTTGAATAAAAATGTTTCCACTGCACCAATATTCAGTATTTTTAATAAATCATGGTTATTTATATTCACCGTAGTTTTCTTAACATCTTTAGGGATAGCAAAACATTATTAATTGTAAACTGATTGTCCATATTTCTGATACAAAAGATAACAAAACCAGAGAATAGAATGATCTTTAATTTATAAACGGCTCCATTTTACTTAAACTAGCATCTAATAGCAATAGTTTCTAGTGCTTTTTTTTACTGAAATCCTCAATTTAATACATCAGTCACTGAGACAGGGTCGATTTTACACTCACTTGCTTTACACAAAGCACTAAATAGGCTCTTTCTTTTGTTTGTATTTCCATAGACACCCGCAGTGAACGATACTTTGGTTTTATTATTTATGTTAAACGAGAGAGAAAAAACGCCCTCAACAAATTTTCTACTCATTTGCAAACATCTAGTGGTAATAAAATGGATTTTCTTACAATCAGAGACACTTTAGCTTACCAAGTCATTGCGGCGCTTGGGCATTCTTATTACTAATTGATACCAATCGAGAACTACATCCCAATACCTACAAGCATTAGTTCATCCCATGAAGAGGTTGTCTTAGGATTGTATTTTTWAAAAAGGCTTTTCAAGAACAGCGCTTTGGTTTTTTTATTTGTGTTTAAAGTGAGTTGATTCCCATCGTTTTATACTCCAAAACGCCTCTGTATACACCTTGTTTACTAGTGGTCTCCATTGGATCTGCCATTTTCACACTTCCCAACTCTCATTTCTACCCCCTTATTCGCATTAAAAACGTCCTGCATTTTCCTTTCTCTAATGTTTTAAGTTTACTATTTCGCTTTCTCCTCCGTTAAAGTCGTTGCCCTCATCTCCCTATTCGCCCACATTCTCCCCATAAGTCATACACTATACTTCCTTCTACGCTAAAAAAAAAACAAAAAAAACCAGCATTTATCCTTTCAATTTTCCTTGGCTCATTCACGAATCTGAACTTATAAAACAACTTTTAATCAAAACAACAAAAATCAAGAATTGTCCAATTACTCCCAGTGTCAAAATGGAATCAATTTTGAGTCAATACGTGATATACTCGCAAAGAAAATGACACTTTGGGGTGCTATGTTCAGTCATCTTTTCCTCAAGGATATAAACGGAACCAGATGCTAATAACGAGCGAACCGGCTGAATACACGAATTTCCTATGTGGGGGAGTACGCAGACCTTCAATGTCGACAGACTCCAAGACAAAAATCTTTATTTCTAAACTACTGTTTAAAAAGAGGTGTTTTTTCTTTCTCCCAATAGAATCAACCTTTGATGTCTGTTTTACCATTTGTATCATAAAGCCCGCGTTTAATAAAAATTTATGTGACTGACAACTTTAGTTTTTGCCTCTAGCCGACTAGCATCAAACACTCTTCATTGAGAATCTGTTTGTTTACTCGAAAAAGCAGCTTTTCCATTTATAATCAACGGAAAATCCATTGTCAACGGCTTTTTGAATCATAAATAAAATCCTTGGTTTTATTTTTGGTTGCTCAGTCTATCCTTTTTTTCTATCATTACTGACAAGTAATTATAAGCTCGAGTATTTTTTCAAAGTCTATTCAAAGCTCTCCAAATATTATTCGAGTTTAGTATAATTTGTATCAAAGCTATTGTCTTAGGTTTCCGGAGAGTTTTTGATTCGTTTAAGATTTGAAAATGAGGTGATTTTCGGTGTTTCAGAGTGAATATATGCTTAAAGGTGTTGATCAAACTTGTAAGCTATCTCGACTGGAATCAGATTTAATACATTGATAAAACTAATGGATAAAAAAAACTAAAGAGACAAAAATATGAACCACATCGATCATCAACACTCAATTCTTATTTTGCTGGTATTTATTTTACGAATATCCATGCAATTTAAACAAAAATATGCTTACAATTCTACGATATCGTTTAGAAGATTATAGGTTTTGAGTAGTATGTAGAAAAATATCATTTTCAAACTATTAATAAGTCGTAGGGAAGTATCAATAGTGCTTTTATTCCATCTTGATTAGCACTACGTGTAGATTAGATTTAAGTTCAGCGATAATGGTTTAAAAGTGTCGTACAATTGTCAAACGATGGATTTTTCTGCTCACCACAGCGTGGTAAAATCCAATAGTCTTTATTTGTCTCAAAGCTCATGAATTTTGCAGCAAAAAAAGTTATTGAATCAGCCAAAGATGATTCATAGTTAATGAAGTTATTCCTCGAAAATAACGTTTTAGTGCTTTTAATTGTATTAGCTACAAAATTAGCTGAGAATTTTCGCCAAACTTAATATCTAAAGGAAAAAAATATGAAAGAATAAGTAGCTTAGAAAGCAAGAAAAGCGGTGAAATATTCTCAAAGGTATTTATACGACTGCATTCAGTCAAAATACGAGTTTGTGAAAAAGTCTTACAATTAAGCTATCACCTGCGTATGATCGTGGCTTTTTGGTCTCTAAAATCTTCAGTGGTTCTTTGATGTAATACAGTGTGTAAAACGCCTTTAAATAAAGATCTTCTATTTGAAAAATTTCGATGGCAGCGCCCTGTTCCATTTTCTTCGACTCTCAAACTATTACAGAAACGTTTATACGACATTTTAAAAGTTAAGAATTTGGCTCTCACGATGGTAATGAAGGCCTAAATATCACGTTTTGTTTCATTCCTTGTTTGTATTTTCGTTTTCCTTGACGACTAGTTAAAAGAATGATAATTTTGTTTCCCTACAATACTCTGAATAGTTTTGTAGAGAACCAATTTTACCAATTTTATATTTATTAGTCAACTATTTCAGGTATTAACTTTGACACATTTAAGCCTTACACATACTTTTTGCATATTTATACGGGCAATCATTGCAGACAATAAAGAAGCCATTCAAAGATTTTTGACCCGCGTTTTGAATTAGCACCAATATGAATTAAAGTGTTTCTGTAAGTTAGAAGAATTTGAACTTCGAAGTAAAGAACAATCTCTAAATTGTCAAGTGTTTAAAAGTCGTTCTATTTTTATTTAGTAAAAACAGAAGGGAAAAAACGTCGTAAACAACAACTTGGCAACAATGACAAAACTTGTACATGAAATATTTGTTTTATTTTCTTTGGATATTTTTGCAGTTTTATTACTAGATTGTGTACAACATTTGAGTACGGTGCATATATCCTTGCTTTATCGTTTAGATAGAACTAAAACAAAAGAGGATGGATTGACATACTTCTAGGCTACAACAGAAGCTAAGTTTCTGGTTGCAAATGTATCGATGTTAGCTACTGTTTCTGTGAAAAACTGTCTATATGACTACTCAGTAAATCAATTCCTTAAAAAAGAGAAAATAAATAAACAAACACTGTACATAATCTAAAATCAAGAGTATTTTAAATTGATGAAAAACGTGGGCTAATTCATGCAAAACAGTTTACTTGAAATATTTGTATATTGACAACAACATGCACAATTTCAAAGGAAGTAAAAAAATAAATAAATAAATAAAAAAAAAATTTGGCCATCGACAGAAATTGCTATATTTAGCTTCGACAATTATTTTATTTTAAGAACCTAGAATCAATAAGCTATACCTTTTCCTGTATGAGATTGTATTTGCTTTTGGTAAAAAAGGAAAAAAAGTTTCATATCTTGCATTTTGTGAAATACGCAAGTATGCCGGCGACTAGCTTCTAAAAATACACTGAAAAAGACGTTTGGTTGAAAGAGCAAGTTATAGTGCTTTATTTTGGTGAAAAAAAGCTGATAAATCAAACAAAAAAAACAAAAAAAAAAAAAACAAAAAAAAACAAGACAAAGATTATACTGACAGGTAACATTGATTTTTTTTATGTTTAACGTGGCTCATCTTTGGGATTAAAGTGAAAATTGGCCAGAATCATTAACGTTACAGGTGCTAGTATTGTGAGGCTGTAAAACCGTTAGCTTAAACCAGCCACACGTTAATAAAATTTAAATTAGGTATTAACTGAATATTTCGAAGATATGGTTCAACAATATGTGAAATAAAGCATTTTAACTAGAGAGAGAGAGAAAGAAAAAACGTACATATTTTGCAACTATTTGTATAAATTTACTAAAATCATTCAAAACCCGTTCAAAAAGGATGAACAAAACAACAAAAAATAACCTAAAAAGCCAAAGTTTGCCTTGGAAACGACGAAAATATAAAAAAACAGCGTAATTTAGGGGTAATTGCAGTTTTTATAGAATCGTATCAAAGCGCTAAACATCAAAAGTTTTGAAGAGTATTGTTAGTAAATGTTCCAGCTCTAACTCTTTCGGTGAAAATCATCTGATTAGTTGACACGAAATCTTTCTCTGACAAACTAAAGACATGTAAAGATATCGATAAAAGTCAAGAAGATATAATTATAGTATATTTAATAAAAGGGTACAACTTTTAGAGATTTGTTGTATTTGAAAATAGACAAGTTTTAAAAAATCATAAAGTTCAACTCAAATTTTACGTACACTTACTCTAATAACAAAATATCGATCCCTTTATATGTAAACGATTCTAAAAGCTTCATTATCATCGAACTAGGGTCTAAAAGTTTATAAAAATCTAAAAAACTCAAAAGTAAAGAAAAAATTTCATATCCCCCTATAAGTTAGATAAATTAAAGTTTTAATGAAAGCATGGGATTGACTAAAGATATAATTAAGTTAATTTTATTCAAGATTCGAAAAATTATTTCAAAGTGTAAATTGAAGGTTGGTCACCGAGTGATCATATATACCGCTTAATTCAACTGAATTGGTTTTTCTCACAAAGTACACATTGCTAAGGATAATTTATATTATGAAGATAAAACTCGATTAACACTATTCACAATTATTTAATTATCGAATAAAAATTTCAATCGTTTTTCAATCTTTTCAGAGCTATTGGATTTTTGTTTTGGATGACAAAAAATCAAAGAAGATAGATTGTTTCGGTCGTCATTTGGCTTTATGATCTCAGCTCAAACGAAACAAGTTTTTAGTCCAATACTTCTACCGCTACTGCTACTGCTACTGCTACTGCTACTGCTACTGCTACTGCTACTGCTACTG
>NW_022258348.1:303211-314221 GCF_009602425.1 Actinia tenebrosa
AAAAAAAAAAAAAAAAAAAAACATGAGGCGTTCGATTAATAACATTATACACCTGATTTAAAAAACGCTGTCATTGCCAAAGGCGATAGTCAATAGGCGAAAAGCGATAGGATATATGTCATTCCAAGATCCACGAATAGCTGAAATGTCTTGTGTTTTTTCTTATTCTCGTCAAGAACATGGACCTTCGTGCTGAGACTGATTCGATGTTATTTGTATTCAACGAAACCATTTCCATGTCGGAATGACCTATCGCCTATCGCCTTTGGCGATGACAACGTTTTTTGAATTTAGTGAATACAATTAGGGAAAGAACACAGCAATATAAATTTCTCCCATTTAAATTTTTTTCCAGCTGCACATTGTATTGACATTATTTACATATGATCACTCATTACATTTCGGGCTTGATATGCAATGTGCAACAATTTTAAAACCTTCATCAATCAATAGCTGTATACGTTAGAATGGTATTGATGGTTTTCACGGCGGCCATAATGGAGGAACTTAACAAAAGAATTGTCAATGAATTCTTTTGTTTTATCCTCCAACATGGCCGCCGTGTCTTTTGTTAGTTAATTCTCTTGGGAATGGTGGAAAACCATCAATAGCGTTTTTGCTCATAGAAACGGAATGCGACATATTTGAACTAGCACTGACAAGGCTTCCCAACATTTTCTTAACAAGTAAACATTAAAATGGCTTTCACTAAACAGACCTTACAGCACGTCGGAATGCAGCTCAATTTGGAGGACATAACAATAGGTTTGCAATTCTCAGGAGATTGAAAAATATTTTGTTTTGTCCTCAAAATTGAGCTGTTTTGACGTCACATGCAAGAGGTCTTTTCCATCATCTTTCCCACATGAGTTTCGATACTAATAGCCTTACAATTCAACTAAGTACAAATGTAATAAATTTTATTCGTCTATAAAGAAAAGAAAGAAAACAAATGTACTTAGGTTTTAGAATAAAAGGTAATATAGAGAAGAGCTAGTCATTTGACGCGTTGATCAAAACATAGCCACAACAAACGATACGAAAATAATCAACATAGCAAGCGGAATCAGAGGTGCAGAACCTGATCGCGGCGGTCCCCTGGTAACGACTTCACCACCTCTCATCCCGTGCTTGAAACACTTGTCCTGCTTACTGCTCGTTAGACAAAGGGCGTGGTCCATCACGTGGAAAATGTAGTGCTGTTCAACGACACCGTGGAAGAGATACGCTCCTGGGCCAGTAGCGTAAATCCCTGATTTAAAATAGAGTTTAGTGTGTGTCAGTATTAGAGAGAATCTATTTTTYRTATGGGACGGGTGGGTAGGTGGTTGAGARGGCGTAGTGTGCCACAGGTAGCCCAAACAAAACATGTTAATAATTTTTAATTTAATAAGTTTTGTTATTTTTCATATGGGACGGGTGGGTAGGTGGTTGAGAGGGCGTAGTGTGCCACAGGTAGCCCAAACAAAACATGTTAATAATTTTAATTCAATAAGTTTTGTTATGATAAGGATATTGCTGATATCTTTTTTTCCGGACAGCCTAGTCAATGAATTACATGTAGCCAAGAAAGGAATGCTTGGGCTACCTGTGGATGTGCAGGTAGAGGGAGGATGTACATTTTTCGAATGATGAAATCATGTAGGACGTTTGCATGATAGCATCATTGACCTCTACTACCAGACTCCCTTTTAGCACCAATTGTCTTACTATTCTCATGAGGGAATACAAAGTTGAATAAGATAGAAATTCGCAAAGCATTATGTTATGGTACGTTTTAATGAGATCAGTTTTGGATCGGAAGGTGCTGACTGTCTTAAATGTTTTTTCTTTAAACCAATTAAGAGTTAAGAAAAAGTTTTTCGCCCATTATTCATTTGCAATATCTTACTACATCTACCAGAATGCTTAGCAAATGTTTTTATATTAAAAGGTCATGCACAAGACAACAAGTGTTAAATAAAACAAAGTGCGCAAGGGCTTCTGGTAATTGTAGTATATATCGGACTTAAATGATGTTTTATCAAGAAAGCCAATTGAGTGCACGATGAAGCACCCACGTGTTTTTATTTCTCACGTGCAGAGACTTCCTATGATTGGTTGCATAACTACATACATACCGACATCTTCTCCAGCATGTGACTCACTCGACGTCTTCACAAGAGCCTGCTGTAAGAAGTCCTTGTCAGCGGTATTCACGCCTGTGAGGTTTTGCCTGCTTTCGTTAAGGGATAGTCCACCGGGCCCGTTAGCATATCCTAGCGTAGTGTACGGTAAGCCATCTTTACCAACACTTGTGGCATTGTCTTTTTCGACTACTAACTCGAAGATTGGGTTCCCTCGTCGCGGGTATCCCGCTATGGATAACACGTGACTGTGGTCAGCGGTAGTGATCATTAATGTTTCCTCTGCAACGTTATAAAAGATTAACAAATGAGAAGTTTCGATCCGGTGACAGGATAACGAAAAACTGGAACCGGTCTTCCTGTGGTATTTACCGAACCGTACGCAGACCATGTGGTCTTGTGGATTCAGCAAAATTGACTTACCTTCTCCAACGATACTGACTGCCTTATCTACCGCTTTTGCCATGGCAACTGTATCCATGAGGGCTTTTACAGCTTTTCCACCGTGATGTCCGTGATCAATGCGTCCACCTTCAATGAATGTAAACCTTAGTCTTTGGAAAAATACCGCTGCGTTGCTTGATTACAGACTCATTTACTCAGGGATAGCATTATTTCAGCGTCAGAATAGAGGTTTTGCACCACCACGTGACGGCAGCCATGTTAGATGGCAGGAACAATACAATCGTTTTACACGAGAAAGAATTCAATTCCCAAGAGCAAAGGGATTTTATTGTTCTGCCATCTAACCACAGAAAGCCCAAGCCGTATTATCGGATGGGCACGTGAGGGTGCATGCAAAACCTCTATTCCCAAATACCAACGGTAAAGTAAGAATGCAACTACTCAAGATCAAGGGTCACCCTGAGCAACAGAACGTTTATGCATGACAATGATTCAAAATGGCGGCGATATCGTCTGCTCACATGCATGAACATTTTAATCAATAGTCCCCTTCATAGTACCCTGCGCCATCTCGAAAGGTAGCCGTGCCTTTGAATCGAAGCTAAACGAACGGTGAGCTTGCAATATAGAGACATTTGTTCAAGCTGTTAAAAAAGGTCTCTATCATTGCAAGCTCACCGTTCGTATCGCTTCGATACGAAGGCACGGCTACCTTTCAAGATGGCGCAGGGAACTGTGAAGGGGACTATTAATTGATGAAAACTACAATTTCAAGGCTAAATAAATACACTTACCTTCGACGAATAAAAAGAATCCTTTGGGATTTTTACTGAGAATTTCAATGGCCTTAGCTGTCATCTCAGCGATGGAAGGTTCGCCTCCTGTATCGTTGACTCTCTCTACTTCATACTGCATATGGCTGTACTCAAACAGACCTAACATTACCAAGACAATATACGAATGAATTTGCTGGATGCGTGGGAATAAATCATCATTTTTATGGAACGTTGGACTGATCTAGGGCAAAGCACGAGTAATTTACTTAGTTTGGGCGTGAAGTCTTCCCATTTTATGCCACTTACAACACATCCTTTGTTATCCATCCCTCTCCTATGAATAACCTACATTGCCCCACTCTCCCCTCCCCTGTCAAGAGGCTTATTGACTCACCCAACACATGCTTGACTGCCTTGACATCCACCCCTCTGCACTAAGATACATATCACTGTCCGACACACCCATCCCCTCCAAGGAGGCTTATTTACTCACCCATCACATGCTTGACCGTCTTGACATCCAACGCATCAAAAGCCGTTTTATTCCACAGAAACTGTGAGTCGGGATTGTTAGCCAGCCATTCGTTGACCAAATTTCGGCCATCTCCGCGTTTGCCTTGTAGCTGGGGATACTCGGGATCTGATTGGTTTTTTGGGTAGAAGTTTTGCCTTCCTCCTCCGAATAACACTTCGATGCCATCACCGACTGAATATTCTGCCAACTGAAGGGCTAGAGGGGACAAAAAGCTTTGCATGAATGCTGAATTTCGCTCCATGCATAACTCGTTTATAATTCAGTTATATTCACAGATACCATTAAAAGTCCGTGGGATTTCAAAACATTGTTATTTTTCAAGTTTCACATTCTTTGCATTACAGTTGACTATTACAAATGATTTGCTAAGCCTGTGCAGCACAAATCTCCGCGCGCGTCCACAGGAAACGCTTGTCTTTACTGAGTCTGGATGGAAACGTTGTGCAGCACGTATTCTACACTAGTAGCAAAAAGTGCCGGTTTTGAAAACCAAAACAACGTGAAAAATAAATTATTTCAACCTAATCTCCAAATTGTTTGTATTTATTTTTTGACCTACAAAGGCTTTGCACCTTCACGTGCCGGCGCCCATAATACATCTTGGAGTGCATGTAGTTAGATGACAGAACAATAGAACCCCTTTGCTCCTGGGAATTGAATTCTTTCTTATCATAGGTAGCCCAAGCTTGGTTTCTGTGGCGTCATGTTATAAGAAAATGTATGGTGATTCATCAAAAATTTCAATAAAATCATTGAAACGTGAAATAAAGCCTCGAAATTTTACCCGATCATTGAGAAATAGCACTAAGAAATAATTATAATACTGGTGGAGAAAAAAATCCTTAAAACGGGCTAAATTCAAAAAATAACCACACAGAGTGAAAGAAGTGCTATTTCTCAATGATCGGGTAAAATTTTGAGGCTTTATTTCACGTTTCAATGATTTCATTGAAATTTTTGATGAATCCCCATACATTTTCTTATAACATGACACCACAGAAACCAAGCTTGGGTTACCTGTGTTCTTATGTAAAACGATTATATTGTTCGTGTCATCTAACATGGCTGCCGTCACGTGATGATGCAAAGCCTCCAATAAAATTATCGCGTTGATTACTTACCAATATCTTTACAAGAGCTAGAGTCATCTTTGGCCTTACTTTTCATTTTCATATCGTTTTCCCAGTTTCTATCGGGACTATAAGAATAAAGTACAGACGGTGACGCATGCGTAATGCGTGTTGTGGTCACAATCCCCGTAGACATCCCAGCTTCCTCTGCGAGAGTTAGGATTGACTTGACTTTGGTGGCTTCGGTCATATCGGCGCAGTAACCTTTGCGGACAGTTTCGTCAACAGCGATTACACCTTACCGATAAAATAAATTCTGATAAGCACTGCTTCAAAGTGGAACCTCTATTAGGCGACCACCATTGAAAATTCTCAAGTGGTAGCAAAAAAGAGGTTGGTTGCTTAATAGAAGTAAAAATTACTGCCGAAAACCTTTTTGGGACTTTGACAACTGGTTGCTAAATAGAGGTTGGTCGCTTTATGGAGGTATAATTAAGTGGAAAATTCAAAAACGAAATTTAAAGGCAAAAGTGTGCGATTCGTGCTGATATCGCACTTCTGAGAGACTTTCAGATTGCAGGATTTGCCAGGATTTCGAGATGGGAAATTTCTCATTCCTCTTTGATAGCTGGTCGCTAAATAGAGGTTGATTGCTTAATAGAGGTATAAATTAGTGCAAAATTAAACCATCTTTGGGACTTTAACATTGAACCTCCGCTAAATAGAGATTGATTATTAGAATCACATGTCACTGTGAACCCTGTTTCGTACCCAGACTTCCTCCAAGCCGACCGTTGTGAGACTCATAGAATTACTACCAAAACAAGGGGGGGGAAAGCGAGCGTCGAAGTCACGAGAGGTCGACTTGTTTGCTCCTCTAGTAGGATTTTCATTTGCGTTTAAATTTCGCGCCAATGATGGGCGTGTATTTCTGAAGCGGGCGCTTAATTTTCTTACGTTGATAAAGAGCGCGAGCACCCGCTTTTGGGTCGCTAAAATTAGCGGGAAACAAGCCGGAAAAGTCCTTTTATTTGCCGAGCGCGTGTGATTCCTGCTTGGTTTACCTGTGCTTTTAGTCAGCGCGCGTGAACTCAGGGAGACGAAGGACGAGTCTAAATCGTATATTTTTCTAAATTTAGTATCATTACCAGCTCTTGTTTTTACTCCATTCAAATAAGCTGTGGCAGTGCCTGCCGAGTCGGCAACTTGTTGATCAGTGTTGTACGTCTTGGAGAATGCCGACCAGGGGAATTTTTCCCAACTCAAAGCATTCTCTTCGCCAGTCTCTCCACGCAGTTGTCCTTCAAGAATCCGAGCAGATGTGACGGTGGTGGGGCCCATCCCATCGCCCAAGAACATTATCACATTTTTTGCTGTTTGGCGATTTTCGCGGAGTCGTAGGTTGTCTTTAATGAGGTCGACGCCGGATTGAAACCACTCGTTTTTGGCCTCGTTGTTAAGAGCACTTGCAGCGAAAGCTATTAACGGTGAATTGAAAGAGCATTAAAGGGATGGCAATGTTTGTTGTTGTGGAAGTGGAAATTATATTTTTTGTAAGGGTAAAAATATGCAAACAGTTATGATCATAATAGGAACAGTTTTGTTCAGACACACGGTGCAACATTACACGCATGCAACATTGAACGCAATGCAACAGGACTGTTGCATCGTGCRTCTACCCCTAAAACTTGTTGCACGCAGCATTGCATGCAGCAAATCTGAAGTTGAATCACGCTCTACGCTTGCAACCTTGCGCGAAACATTTTGAAATTTCCAGCCAATCAGCTTGCACCAATTATTTTTAACTGCTGACCAACTTTTTGTTTTTTTCTAAGCCCCCGGTAAAAACATTACTTTGCTTGACACTGCATTACCAAATACTCTTTATTATTTTTGTACTGTTCCGCCACAAGCACGACGTTCTACGTCGGTCTTTAAGTATCCCTCCAGGATCTTTTAGTCTCGATTTACAAAATGTGTCTCGATTTGGATTCGTTCCGGCGTTCGTTTCTCCTTTCTTTATTGCTTTCTTTCCTTGTTCCTTGCATTGGTTACACGATTAACTTCTAGGTTCCATGACCCCATTTTTTTACACGCTACGTTTCATTCCGTTAAGTATTATTCTTTTTGTTTCCTATGTTTGCCTCAGAGAAAACAATAATTTTGATGAGAATCAATCAATGATCAAGTTTTAATTCGAATTCATCTTTTAACACAAGATCTCATTCAGGTACCACTTTTCCTACTTCAAGCAAATTTGCCAACATTACAGTCAAAAAGGCTCAAGCTTACCCCCCCGCCCCCCTGACTACCCCTTTAGATTCCATGCATCAATTCCATAATTTAAATATTCAAATAATGATATTTTAACATATATTAAAATTTGTTATTCTTTCCCGGAGAATACGAAGACTCGGGATTCAAAATAAAAACCGATTCAAAACTCAAATTCCGATTGAATCATTCCATATAAGGAACACCATAATTTTCCGGTATTTTTAAAATTGGTAATCCTGTTTGCACTAGCCCCTACAAATACGAGCTTAATTAATCAAATGTCAATCAAAGACGTACCTCTGAAATATAAGATCCCCTAGTATTTTGGTTCTTTCAAAATGTTGCCGCGAAAGGTGACCATTCTCGGGCTTTTGCTCATAAATTAGCCTGCGTAGCGGCTCTTGGGGAGGGGGAGGGGGTTGGGCCTCCTCGCCCCACCCCCCTCCCCCTCCCCAAGAGCCGCTACGCAGGCTACTCATAAATATAAAACTGATTCCCTGGGTGAATTACAGGCTGGATATATTGTAGGGGTAGCTGGAGTAGAAAACATTGGTTATTCATAATAATTGCAATACGGATATTCTGGTTGACTAAAATTGTAGTTTGAAGACTGACTTTGCTGAAAGAATTGTCCTTAACTACACTATTAAAATACGATAGGGAGTCATGTTGTAAAACCTTAGAAAACTATTATGATTTATGTAATTTAGCAGTTTTGTGGGCTAAATAAAAAAAACTGTTATGAAAATCCCATAAACCTTCATATTCGAATAATCATTTTTTTWAAATGAAGAACTGGAGAATGAAATGACATTTTCTGAACTACGGATACAAGGCTGAATTAAGCTAAAACAACACCATTTTTTTTCTTTTCTGTTGTTTATGGAAAAGCCAAAAAAAAAAAAAAAAAGCAAAGAAATACTACAAATCTTGCGAAATCTAACTTCGAGTGCTAGCACTGGAACCCTCTGCGTTCAAAGCCTTTTCCAGAGTATTTAATAAGGAAAGGAACGTAAACTATGCATTATAAGTATTTTAAGTAAGCTAAGTGTCTGCTTATTGTATTCAGTGTCGATTTACTTTCTCCATGTGCAACACTTCGACACAAGTTTTACCTCTGCAAATTTATCGTGTGTTATTTTAGGGAGGAATGGAATCTCAAAGCCTGAACTGAAATTTAAAAAAGTCCTGAATGTTTACGGCAAGTAAATTAATACATTAAAATATACAAACATTTAACAATTAACTTCAATAATTATTGACTAGATAAAGATATAACACATCTTTGGTTACCACAAGTACGAAAACGACTACAGAATTCAAAGCCCTAAAAATTCAAAATCTTGAATATCATAAAATATATTCATTACGTTTTACAACAGATGTGCTAGTTTGAATTGAATTTAGAGTGACTGTGCAAGGAGCAAAGATTTAGCACACGCGAAAAACTCCATATGGAGTAATTAAATCTACTCTTCTTATATAACAAATGTATATATGTCACATTTTAGGAAATTAGAAAAGGTTAAATCGTTAAAAAAAACATAGACTTACTTGTGCTAACTATGCTGAAACACCAAGGCAGCAATAAGTACAACAGCAAAACCAAATTGTTCGTCATCCTTTTGGATCAAACGGAGAGACAAGAGAAAGATATGTGTAGCAGAGGTCGAGGTCAACACTATGGTGACAATGAAACTCAAGCGTCAAGCGGCCGTAGCTCCTAGAATGTGTTCTATCAAACGGGTCGGATGACAAGTACCCTGCGTTCCATCCGATGTGAATTCACCTTTTCGGCGCTAGCTGTCACGGGATGGTTTGGTAGGGCCGCGCAAGGGACGAACCCAACACGTGGCCGGCCAGAGTTGTGGGGGGCCACAGGATGTGGGACCACTAGACTTGGACGGGAACTAAACATGTCAACGTAACTGTCTCAAAACCCCTTGACTCGTTGTTGGCTTCAAATCGTGTACAGAGACAATAGCTTCCCGTCATCGCAACACTGTATTAGAATGCAGCTCAGTCATGCCTGCATTTTGAGCGTTCTCCGCTGGCTAGCTGATAGATCTTTTCCGCGGGCTCCACGAATCGCGAGATGAATTTTCAAAACTAATAAGCCGGACTCTTTGTGGAGTTTTTGCAAAGAAAAGTATGTTTCTAGCATGATAACATGCAAAAATGGAATTTTAATCATTAATATCTTCGTCGTTTTAAGGGCAATCTTTACTAGACTTTGTAGTTTCACTAGAGTCAGTGATTACCATGCATCAGAAGTTCATAACTAGAAGTGTCCATCTTCCTATATATGAAACGTCCGATGTGTTTTACGTCTGAGCTATTTTAAGTAAAATTGACGTCTGCACCGGAAGTGACCAAGCAAGCAGGCCAAACAAACAAAATGGCGGACTCGGGGTTTCCCGTGTGAGAAAAGCTTGGATTTGCTTGAGTGTTATGTTCGATAATAGTGTACACCATAGAAAAGACACTTAGTTTCTTTTTTACCATAACAAAGTCCAAAAAGATGGAAAAAATGTCCGGAAAATGTTTGAAAGAGCAACCGCTTCAAGCGCGCGCTGTTCATACACGCGGGCGCGCGCAATCCTAAACGAATCAGCGTAGCGTATGTCATTTCGATGAATCTGATTGGTCGAGCGTTCCTGCTTGGTCACTTCTAGTGCTGATGCTGATACTAAAAATAACTCAGACGTAAAACACATCGGACGCCACCCCAATACCTGATAGTCTCCCTCGCATCCGTTTTTAGTGTCGGTCGTCACGCAACGCGTTGCGTGAMGACCGACACTAAAAACGTATGCGAGGGAGACTAAATACCTGATGGACACTTCTAGTTGTGAACTTCTGCATGCATATATCGTGAAAAACATTGCGAAGACTGGTTGCACAAATTTACACAAATCATTAAGCTCACTAGACCGTAGACCTACAAGAGGGTGTGCCAGTGGGGTTAGTGTAGCCTCCTCCGCATGCATCTCTCTTGTATCTTCTCTCCTTTTTAGTCTTGGGCTTCCCGTGTCTTTAGGATGAGGGGGATTGAGCGCCTAGTCTCTTTCGACAGGAATCCCAATTCGCGACACAGGAATCCCAATTCAACAAACAAAGAAAATTAAGAAAGACGCCTGCGGAGGAGGCTAGGGTTAGTGGTTTATTGGCCAACAACATACTAGTTAACTGACAAATAACCTATGATTTGGCCGAACCCACTAAGGGGTGGTGGTTAGGAGTTTATTGGTGCCTAAGCTGTGCATAAACTGAACGTGAACCAGTTTGAATTTCTATTCGAATGGTTATAAACTTACTTAACTGTCTATACTAGATTAAATCATTGACGATTTGAAATGGTAAGAAGGCAATATTGACCAAAATATTAAACGGTATAATATGTACGAGCCCCTCCCCCTCATCATAAAAACCTACCTCTACCACCCCCTCGTAAGTTCAGCCAACCTCTTTTTTTACTTAGGCCGAAAAATCTTTTTTTTAAAGTCAAATTTCGATCACTATTTAGCTCTAATTCTGCATTTTGGACAATGGAAAAAAATGTGTCTTTCCTTGGTCAAATACTCTGGGGGAAAATTGAAAAGTAGCTCCAAGTTTTTTCGCTTTTTAAAGCCTAAAAAATTCTTTCTATTTCTTAATACCCAGAATCTCGCCGATTTTGGCTCAAAGAAAAGCATTCAAAATATGTGAACTTGAAATGAATAAATTATTTAAGAGGGGATGTCAGCAAAAATCGAACAATTTTGAAATTTCGTGGCAACGGTCGAAAAATCGATTTCGCTCATATTCTAACCTTAGGTAGA
>NW_022258350.1:4048-22990 GCF_009602425.1 Actinia tenebrosa
CATGGCTTTTCCCAATGCATTTACATTTAAATGTCTTCCCAATTCATTCCCATTTACATCTGAATGGCTTTCCAACTCATTCCCATTTACTTTCGAATGTCTTCCCAATTCATTCCCATTTATGTCTGAATTGGCTTCCCAACTCGTTTCCATTTGCTTTTAAATGTCTTCCCAACTCATTCCCATTTACTTTTGAATGGCTTCCCAATTATTCATCCTACTGACTGTTTCACTTTCCAGATGAGATTGAGTGTGAAATTCTAAGTGAAGGTTTCCTGCAAAAGTGCTTAATTCGATTGGCTACCTGGACAAGTTTTCTGGCAATTCTGTTGAAAAGGCCAAGAAGTTGACTAGCTGGAAGGTCAAGTTCTTTCTAAAATACAAATATATTGAAACACAATTTAAGATTTAAAAAAACACTCAAAATCTTTGATTTCATTTGACACATCGAAAATATAAATGGGGAGCTTTCTATTTAAATATTATTTATATTATGACTGTAAGATTTGTTGCTCTTTTCCTATTATTAACGCAAAAAAAGGCATATTTCTTGACAATAATTGTAAATAGCTTCCAGTTCGCAAGTCATTACTTTCTTGCCTTGAATTTTCTATTCAGAATAAAGAGCCCAAACAAGGTACAGAATTGTGGTGCCCTGACCATGACAGAGATTTTCAATTGGACAAGTCAGGAGTCAAACCTATGGGGACTGGTACAGTTACAATGGCTACTGCATACAAACTGTTGTACCCATTGTACAACCTGTATATCTTGTTTTTAACTTTTTCTTTGCGTAAGAAATGAATTTATTTTTTGAAGGTTGATGTACATTCACCCTACTTGTGCCTCTCTTCTTTAAGCCACTGTTTTGATTTCGCCTTAACTAAACCTTTAAAACTGGAATGTACTGCATTCTTAAACCATTTGGAGATGTGCATTTATTGACTTACCTCAAGATCTTCAAAAGACTTGTGTTGCAAGCCAATGCCGAGAAGAATTGCCTGGGGGTGAAACAAATGATATATTCTAGAGTACAATTTCTGTATTTCCTTCAGACTTAAAAGTTTAGATTGAAGTCTGCAAATTATGATTATTAGCAATACTAATGTTATACTAACCGATTGTACAGCAGAAAGAGAAAAGTCTAATTTATCCAGGAAAAAGAGTCTGGCATCTGAATAGTAAAAAAATATGCAGAAAATTAGTCATAAACTGTTTCTCCACAAATCCAATATCTTTCAAGATTATCATGCATCACTACACTATGTTTTAGTACTCTATCCTCATCTAGTAAGAGCTTCCCCCTCTGGCTTGTCGTCATATATTTTACTATGATATATGCAAGGGGTGATTGCTCAGATCTATTGGAATTTAGATGTTTATTTTTTTTGGAGGAGGAAAACCAAAGGATCAGGAGAAAAATCCTCAAATCCCAGGAGAGAAGCAACAAGCAGAGTCCTCTACTCACATGATGGCTGGGGCCCTAACCAGGGGGGAGCCTAGGGTGCACGTGAACCCCCCCCCCCCCATAAAAGCTTAACGTCTGCTCATCTATCTCCTTTTGCTTTAAAATTGCATGTAAAATTGTATTAATATTTTTTGATTAAATGAAGACCACTTTCCATCTGCATATTGAAGCATTGTTAAGAATCACTCACCCATTATTTCTTTTTTTGGTTCTACTTTTTTATTTTTGGTTCTGCTAATTTTTTTTTTTTTTTCTTTTCTTTTTTTTCTTTCTTTTTTTGGTTCTGCAAATCATTGCCTGTGCACCTCCCCTGCAAGATCCCTGGTTACGCCCTGATGGCTGGTGTAGAGATCGAACCCATGACCACAGAAGCGAAAGGCAGCCAATTATTAGCAGTACACACTACCCATGTGAAGAAATCTTAACTACTCTATGTACAGAAATAGCTACTTACTAGCAGGCATAAGATCGGTCACCAAGTGATGGTCAACCATGTTCTTGGAGTAAAGATCCAAGCGTTTGATGTCATACTTTGTTAAAGAATGCTCCAGCTCAGATTTGGAGATCACTAATAAGTAGAGTACAGGGAACACATCAAACATTCATTACGCATTCATGTTTTATCGAGTAATAGCTCCTCTACCCATGATACTTGTTCAGATAAACTATTATCATTATTATTAATAATCCAAAAATAAACTGCATTTATAACGTAATGCCCTTTTAGCTCAAAAAAGAATGCTGAAGGAGAATTGTGGAATCAAAGGTGCATATTATATTTTTGTTTGTCTGTTTGCTTGATTATTTGTTTGTTTTTGCTTTGTTGAGGGTTTATTTATTATTGATTCATCTATCTGTTTGCTTGTTTGCATGCTGGATTGCTTTTTTCCGTTACTTTGTTTGTTTTGTTTCGTTGCTGGTTTTTTATCTGTTTATGTTATGTTTAGTCTGCATGTTCATTCTTTATCTTTATTTGTTTGATTGTTGTTTGTTCTTTTAGAATGGGGAGTTATTTTTTACCTTTTTTGTTAGCTTTCATTGATTTATGTTGTAAAATACTGAGAGCCAGCGATGAGTCAAACACATGAAACTGGTAGGACAAAAGAGATAGAAAACGGCGACGAAAATCTGGAGAATATAAAAACTTTTAGTATTAATAAATGAAAAGAAGATCTAGAGATAACAATGACAACTAAGATCATGATGATGATGATGATGATGATGGTGATGGTGATGGTGATGGTGATGGTGATGTTGGAGAGAGTGGCATCTGATGATGAAAATGATAATACTGATGATTATGGTGATGATAGTGGTAATGGTGATAATGGAGGTGATGATGATGATGGTGATGGTGATGGTGGTTATGATAATGGTAATGATATGGTGGTGAAGATGATGACATTGTTAATGATGGTTTTGATGATGATAATGCTGATAATGCTCATAGCAGACATGATAATGATGGATGATAACCATAAGGATGACCATGGTAATAGACATAGCTCATATTATCATACTGTTAACTGACCAGTCCAGTAGGCACGCAACCAGTCTTCACTAGAATCTACTTCACTCTCATTGAGCATGCGCAGCATAATACAAGAATGCTCCCCTGTCAGATCATTCTGGGGGGAAAATGAAAGCAAAGGTCAAAACGACAATTTGGCACTTTAGCACCTCAATCATCAAACCTTCAGTATTCAATTCACTCAACTGACTTTCTGCACACACTTTCATTGAACTTCCAGCATGAAAACCCCACACATTCTTGCTCATTCCTTGAGCCACTGGCGCATGTTGAACCTCCAGCACTCACTCATTACTTAGGTCAAAAAGTGGGGCCTTAAAAATATAGAAAAAGTACTCACAGGTGTCTGCCTCAAATACACTGGAACAAAGCCACTCCTCTTCCAAAACCTAGAAAACCAATTAACAACTGATAGAGTCAATACAAAAAATAGGGAACAGAAATAAACAATTTTCAATCCTGAACAACAACCTTAGTTAGACATTTGATGAGAATTTGCTATATACTCTTTCATTATTTTTGTTATATTTTTTATTATTGCTGACATTGTCATGGTCATCCTAGACATCATTATTATTATTCTCCATTTTACCTGAGTAAGTTAGAGGTTAAGCCATACGATACTCCAACGTAATCTAGTCTTTCTGCTGTTCGCTCGCTTAATTTTAAGAGCAATGGTGGAAGATTTTCTCGTGGACTGATTGACTCTTTCATTAGGCCAACATCCTGTGTAAAATACAGAACAGTAAATTGATCATCCGTATTGTGTCTACGTAGAACAGGGATTAGATGAGGACAAGGACAAGAAGGAAGAGAAGGGTTACTCATTTACCTCATCGTCCTTCACAGCTATTTCTTTGGTATTATCATGACCATTTTCTGACAGGTTTGGGATCTTTCCTTCATAATAATGAATAAGTTGTTGTAATGCACGTTTTCCATAACCCATCTACAAAGAAACAGAAAAAAACTCATCAATAATCAGTTGTTGCTGTTGTTGTTGCTGTTGTTGCTGCTGTTGTTGCGTTGTTGCTTCTGCTGTTGTTGCTGCTGCTGCTGCTGTTGCTGCTGTTGTTGCTGCTACTGTTGTTGCTGCTGCTGTTGTTGTTGCAGCGGTACCGTTGCAACTGTTGTTGCTGCTGTTGTTGCTACTTATGGCACTGTTCTACTGTTATTGCTACAGTTCAATATACAGTTACAAAACTTACCCCTTGGAAGTCAGGATGTGTTGCTATCCGTACAACTCGTCCACCGGACAAGCTGGCAAACTCATGGTCATTAAACTACAAGAAACAGAGAAAACACAATCATAATAAGATGAAACAATCAGCATATGCCTCACAATAATTCGTTCAACAACCTCTTTATTTGCAATTTGTTATAGAGGTAGTGGCACTCGCCTCTCAGTTCTGGACTCAGCATCACACATGAGTAGAGTTTGAGTCCCTTTACTTCAGGGTTTTTCCCATAATGAGTCATGTTTTCCAGAAAGTAGGAACCAGAGACTAACCTACCTGTTGTGAGACTGTCCAGGGAATGAGGTCACCTGAAGCTCTTTTGCCACGAGATAAGCTGTTCATGATGGTCGACTTGGATATTTCTCCTTCAAGCGCAACCTACATTCAAAGTGTTTCACTCAGTATTAAGTTGGCTGATCAAAGTGTGATAATGATGATAGTGTATGATACTGATGCTGGTGATGGTGGTAATGATGATGATTACAATTATGACGATACATGTTGATAGTGATAACAATGATGACAATGATGGTATTAGTGATAATGATGATAGTGTTGATGATTCCAATGATAATGAGACATTAAGTTAATGCAATGGTAGTGATACATGATGATGATGATGATGATGATGACTGGCAATGGCATGATGATGATGATGATACATGATGATGATGATACATAATGATGATCAAAGTCATACACACCTGTAGTACACAGTAAACTTCAGGCAGTGTTTTAGTTGAAGGATCAACAGGACCAAGAAGACAGAAGATGTGATGAGCAGGTGCATCGGACAACAGCTGAAGATCATTTGGTGTATTCTACAAAATGAGAATTAACACTAAATCAATGTAAACAATGCAAAAGCAAAAAAAAAATTTTAATGACAAAATTGACCTCATCATCTAATCAGAATACAACAGCCAAGTAACGAGAACAATATGTCAAGCAATATAAACAGATTTAGCAAAGAGGGAAGAACGTGCAGTTATCTTGAATTGTCTTAAGTCCTTTAAAAATGACATTCTGAGGCACCAGTCTTGGAGACAAGAGACATGTGGGGGAAAATGTGCAAGCTTGCATTAAAATTAATGGAGCCATGTCTTTTCTCGATCTGCTCAGTACTTTGCATGGTTTTGTGGTTCTTCCTTCAATTAGTCTATCAAAGAATGACGAACCTTGTAGTGTGATGCAACATACAAAGCCATCAGTCGCTGTAGGAACACCTCAGATGCTCTATGGTACGAGAAGAGTGTGTCTCTATTGACATAGTATCTGAATCTTGTCAAGGACAATTCAGAGACTAAAATAACATTTCAGTGAAAAAGAAATATGCAGTGGCTATTTTTTTGGTAGTTGAGGTAACAAGTTGCTGTAGCGGCCTTTGTTCAAGTGGATTCATGAGGATCTATGAGAATGGTTGGACTAAGGGTGGGTGGGTATAAAGTGAATAGATGGATGGCAGAAAGGAGAAGTGGGATGAATGGGATGGATGGATGGAAGCATGAATAGGATGGATGGAAGCATGAATGGGATGGATGGATGGATGGATGGATGGATGGATGGATGGATGGATGGATGGATGGATGGATGGATGGATGGAAATGGACTTGAACGAGACTCCTTTTTTCAAACAAAGGATACAGCTCACAGCTATCAGGCACAGGGCACCCGGCACTAATACATGGTGCAAGAGTAGCGTCCAAACACAACAGGCTATTCAACCACTTTTCTACTTCATCGCCAGCAGCATATCGAATAGATTCATTCAAGGCCACTTCATGCAAAACCCTTCCCATGGGGGTGGTGGTGGAGTCTGATTTGGTTGCTGTTATTCCTTGCTGGACACTTTGTTGACGAAGTTGGTTTATCAGTTTAAGGGACAATGATCTACCTGTTCCTTCGTATCTGTATGAAGAAAACAAAATATGAAAGGAAATAAAGTAAGTAGTTGCCTGGGTCACAGATTGAACCCTGAAACAACCTCTGAGCTGATCTGAGTCAGGGCATGGCTAACTCACAGATCGAACCCTGAAACAATCTCTGGGCTGATCTAAGTCAGGGCATGGCTAACTCACAGATCGAACCCTGAAACAACCTCAGGGTTAATCAAAGTCAGAGCATGATAAAGCTGTATTGAAGTATGAATTCCTTACCCATTAATTGTAGATGACATGAACACCAGATATGGGCCAAGGAGGCTCTTTACTAGAGGTAAAGGTATAGCTGCTGCTTCATCAATACAAACAAGCTCAGCTTGGCCAAGCTTCTGTGCATCTGAGGGATGGATATACTGTAAAGATAACATATAGTACATGATTAATTATATTTGTAGAATGAGAACTTTCAGCTGCAAATCATCTTGTTATTCATCCACTTAACTGAACGGGAATTTGGAAATGCATCAGGAGAAAAGCTTGAAGAAAGCGCCATTGATTACAAGATTTTTTAAGAATTCACAACATACCTGTATTGTCTGTCGGTGTTCTCTGAAGATATTCACACGAACAACGGCTTTATTGAATTCAGGGTTGGTGGACTGTACAAGCTCGTAATCTATGTGTTCCTACAAAAAATATATATGAAACTAATAAGTGAATATCCTTTAATAAGGAATTATTTCTGTAGACAAAGATCATTTACCTGGTAATCCAAGGCATCAAATCCTTTAAACACAAACTCAAATAACGTGTGCAAGTTCTCAGGGCTTGGTGAGGTTACGAATAAGTTAGAATACCTGACAACAAAATATAGTAAAATTAGTTCAAAATCAACAAAAAAGAGAAAATTAAGTCATATCCAGTGGATTACTAGTTGGTAGTAAAGTATGTCTAAGACAGGGAAATATATCAAATGTAGGTGAATTCCTAGGTAGTAAATCCTGGACCAAAGTATAAATGATGTATGTCGACTCATAAAATATATGCATATAGTCCTAAAGGACACTATTTTTGTTCATCTATGATGTATTAGCCCATATTTTGGGTCGGAACGAGTGAATTATCAAGTATTTCTCACCCAAATGCAATGGCAGAAGCTAATGCTAGTCCCAGAGCAGCTGATTTTCCTCTGCCACGAGCAGCAGTAAGAGAGACGGTTGTTCTCAGTGTTTTCTCAGAGATGGCTTCAATAAATTTTAATAAAGCTTTTGCCTGTAAAGACATAACAATTTTTGATTAGGGACAGGACCACCATTAACGTGGTCATCCATGCCACATGACAGGTCTAACCATTCCCTGATGTAATAACAAAGGCAGCACCTTCTCCTCAGTTATTTTGAGACCCTGAGTGTTGGTGTGGCTGAGCCTTGAACCATAACCTCCCGCACAACAGACTGATGCTCTTACTAACTGATTCAATCTTTTGATGTGCATATTTTTAAGAAGGTTTTCCCTTTTTCTGCTGCAGACAAGTATATTTTACAATTATAATTTTATATAAATTGCACAGATTTTTTCGACTCTCCCTTTGAGTGGACATAAAATATAATGATTCTCTTCCAGTTCCTGAGATCCTAAATGTGAGAGGCAAGTCTACTATACTGCACTATACCCCCCCTTGCTTGCCTATTACAAGCTTACTTGCCTATTACAAGCTTACTTGGTCAAGAGTCTTGCAGCAGTTGACAAGTGCCCCAACAGGCTGTGTGTCCTGAAGAGACTCCTTCAAGTGTTTCAGTTCAATATCGTTTGGGGACATGGATTCTTCCTGGAAAAAAGGCAAATTAAGACTAAGATACAAATGTTGAATGTTGAATGTGTACACCACCCTTTGGAGGGAATTGGAAATTCTGGGGGGATGGGGGGGGGGGGGGGGTCAGAAAAAGAGTCACAAAATTACAGAGTTCATATGTAAGGCAAATTAAGACTAAGATACAAATGTTAAATGTGTACCCCACCTTTGGAGGGGATTGGAAATTCTGGGGGGKTGAGGGTGGTCAGAAAAACAACAAAATTACAGAGTTTGTATGGAAGAAAATTGGAATTTACTTGGGATAAGAGGCTCCTTTTACAAATTCCCTCCGTGGAATCATAAAATAATTATGAGTTATAAAAAATTGTAACTCATAATTAACTCAGATAAAAATAAAAAAACATTGCCTATTGTCATAATTACGCGATCAACTCAGGCTGCCCAAGGCCTCTGAGTTCTTGGCTTCCATCAACAAAAAAATTACCATGTACTAACTCAGACTTTTAGAAATATGATTGATGGGAGCAAAAAACAGAGGACTCGAGTTGTGTGGGTCACATAATTATGGAAATGTGTGCATTATACTGTGTCCATTCATTGTTACCTTTGTTTTTGGTGGTATTGCAGTAATACTGAGCATATGTGATGATAAAGGCAGGATATTCAACTGATCGTCAATCACAAGACACTCTTTACAGGAGGTCAGTGAAAGTATAAATCTGTAACACAATAGAGAACAGCAAGTTTAGTCATCTACTGTAAGCTTGCAATTTAATGAAGATTGTTTTGGTTCTAAAATAAAACATTGAATGGGGTTTAGCAGAAGCACTTTCACAGAGTGTCTGTGAGAAGCTCTCCACTGAATTTGAATGAAGTTAATTGTAGATGGAGGTATGAAAACCAGAGATGAAAGCATTGCAAGATGCTGGACCTTATTCATTTTATTGCAATGTTTCCCCATTTCAAACCCTGTATCATTCTTAGTATTATTTCAAGAGAATTATTTCTTTAACGGTTGTGCCTAAGAAGACCATGAATATGGAAGCAACTTAAAACAAAGAATCTTATTCCCTAGAGAATAACTAATGTTGTATGGTCTTAAATACGAAAACCAAGATGGATAATGTATGTCTATAAGTAGTATACATACATAATATTAAAACACAATGAAAATGAATTTCACAAACCTTTCATTGAATCTGCCTACTATATCTTGATGAGCTTCAGTTCTGTATCGACTGTGAACATCCTACAATAACAACAGTTTATCATCATTTCTTGTCACATCATATCTGGTAGTTTAGCTTAGCATCCAGCTATGTACTTACCATGGACATGGTGTACAATTGCCTTAAAGATGACACAGTTCTTAGCAAAATCACCACGATTCCTCCTCCTTCTACTGTTTCAATGGTACGAGCCAGAAGGTTGGGTGTGAGTGCCTCAAAATCCTTGTGAATTTGAAAAAATAATATTTAGATATAATATTAAGGGGCTCTTCCATCTGGTTCATTCCACATGCACTACCACTTAATTTATGATTAGCACTGTGTTTGACTATTATTAGGTCTACCATATTTACTCGAATAAGTGCCCTGGCGCTTATTAAATTTTTCACATCTAAAACAGGGCGCTTATTCGGGGGGAGGCGCTTATTTGAGGGAGGCGCTTATTTGAGGGAGGCGCTTATTCAACGGGAGGAAATGCGTACACTATTGTCAAAGTATGCTTTTCTTTTAATATCAATTTTATACTACTACAACAGTACTGGTATTAGTATACTGTAATGAGAAGAAGTGCCCCCTTAAGGTGCATGGCACTTATTCAGGGGAGGCACTTATTCGAGTAAATGCAGTAATGTATTTCCCATTTCAGATCACATGTCATTCCCTAAAGTAGCATTTCTTTGTTTAACAGTTGTACAACTTGATTTCCTCTGGAAAACCAAATTTTCTTGACCGTATTCGATGGGGGAATAATGTTCAACAAGAAATTTCCAGCTAAAATACAGCTATCTAGTATTTTTCACACCCCCCTAGGGGTAGGGCTGTGTCCAACAACATGTCTTTGGATGGTCTTTACTCCACATTAAATTCTGCCTTCATGAGAAGACACATGAATATAGATACAACTCAAAGAAAGAATCTTATTTTCAAGAGTATGACACATGGTTTGAAATAGGAAAACATTACGCCCAAGGTAAAGAGGTTTACAACAAAATGTTGCAAGAACAAAATCAACTGTAATTTTTTACCTTGACACAAATTTTGCAAAAAGAACCCTACTTACTTGTAGCACACACATCCCGTAAGTGTTGCCGAGGATCTTGTGTGTTTCATTGTAGTAGCAGTAACGAATATTGGTTGCCGAGATGAACAGTTCAAAAGGGTCATCCTCTTTCACATTAAGTGTACCACTTTTGATTTTTTTCTGCAACTGTTTCATCCTTTTCTTACGATGGCTTGGGAATAAAATGTATTCGTAAACATATTCTGAGTTAAATTATATCAAAAAGCTTTATAGCATCTAGTATCATGCGATCCCTGTGTTTATTATCAACACAGGCAAACCAATAGAATGAAAAAGATCATTCATCATGGGAATCGTAATAAATGATACTTATTCATTTGTCTCACGATTGGAGATCATCTGTAGAAGGACATTTTTCTTTTTTCTTCTCATCTTCAATATTTTTCTCTTATTCTCTCTATTTCACTACACACACCCAACGCATAATTTATTACTACTATACTATGTCTTTTCCTTGCGTACATATTTACGGTGTTCAATTTACCCATAGAGAAAAAATATCAATCTGGGATCCTCACAAGTATCCTACATTTCATATTCCGGCTGTGTTACCAGCGTTGTCAGTCCTTGTGGTGTAGTGGTTAACACATCGGACTGGAATACTGAAGACGTGGGTTTGATTCCTGCCAAGGGCATTTGATATTTTTCTCTTATTCTCTCTTAAATAAGTAGTCTTCACTTACCTACTGAATCCTAGTTCTTTCTTATAGCACCAAAGCACTGATGGTCTGGCTCTGACAGCAGCTTTGGAAAGCATGTGGTGCAAGATCACAACCTGTAGCGGTATTATGAAGAATTAGGCCAAACAATAAAAATAAGTGTACATGTGTTTCCTGTTGCATGAGAAAAATGATTAGGGTCGGTAGGTCAGATTTTTTTTTTACTGAACAACAGTAGAAATTAGCTTACTGGGAACCCTGTGGTGCATTTGGGAATGAAAAAAATTATTAGGGTCGGCAAAAATCTGCAAGGAAATTAGGGTCGGTCGCGCAACAGGAAACACACTTTTTTTTTTGTTTGGCCTTCTGCTTGAATTTTGCTAAATAATAAAAACAATTCATGAATAGATTTTTTGCTTTTGATATGATATCGGGAGAGGCTTATCCCATTTTGATGATGCCATTTGTTTTACAACAAACACGTCAGGTGTGATCTCACAGACCAATCAGAATGTGTCTAAGAATGGATTGACATTGCAGCCAATCAAAGCCTAAGCCAATTTGCATACCATCTCTTAAAATCAGGGCCCAGTTGTATGAAGGATGGACAGTGCTTTCCGATGGATAAATCTTATCCAGTGGCTAAATCTATTGGATATTTATATTAGCATTGACTTATCCACTGGATACGAATTTATTCATTGAATAGGTTATCTGCAAACTCTTGAAGCACAGGAGAGAACCAACAAGCAGATGGGATAGCCATGTCCAAGGATCAAACCACCCTTGACCACAGCAGTGAGAATATAATATTAGCTCCACACAAAAACAGTGTGTCTAATAAACCCCTTGCATGTGACATCAAAGCAGCTCAATTTGGAGGACAAAACAAAAGAATTTCAATCTCCTGAGAATATTGAAAACTATTGTTATGTTCTTCAAATTGAGCTGCATTCTGACTTGCTGCAAGGGATCAATATTTTGGATCCATGATTGACATCTATCAATCAGTGACTCATTTATACAACTTGACAACTTTTGAACGCGGGATCCCTGTCTTAGAGACCTTCGTTCAAGATTCAAAACTATTTTCATGAAAGCGTACATTATAAAGCGAATATAATGCTAAGAAAACATTTTATAATATTTGGAATACGAAACAAATAGGAACATAGAAGAAAATAGAATACAAAAACTTATAGAAATGTAGTGTAAAGTTCAACTTTGCGAACGTAAAACTGTCCAACTTTTTTATTTTTTTCTAAGGAAATTTCATCTAAAGCTTACCTGGTCTTTTCCTTTATCTCCAACGACCACGAACAAGGATCTGTGCCTTGTTTGGACGCCATTCTCGATGAGAACCCTGATTCGGTTATCTACTTTCTTTAACACCATGTTGATTTCTTGATACACGTGCTGTATGACGCTGACCAACTATAAACCAGCATCGGCGGCTCGCTTTAGTACTTAGGTAAACTCGGTTTGATTTTTACCCAGCTATCCCAACTTACATCGCTGAAACGGCTGCTAGGTGTCTGAACAGATATAAAGGGGTTGGGAATAGAGAGAAAGAGAGAGAAAAGGCAGAGAGAGAGAGAGAGAGCTACTCAGAGCTACTAGAGAGAGAGTTCGGGAAACGAGGGAAGGCGATCTCTGTTTTGGCTTGCTGTGACTTTGATACGCAGTGCATCGATAAAATTCTAAGGCCTATCCGAAAATGGTGTCAAGTCTATAGTGTATGGATAATTGTGATAAGAATTTTTCAGCTTTGTCCAGGACTGGATTAGTCTGTATGTTGAGCTTTTTACAGTCATACAGAATCTACTTTTTTTTCTTTTTTCCTACTAGAAGTGGTAGGAATCGATAAAATGGCTTGCAAATGGTTTAAATTTGAAGCCAAAATACATACGTGGGAAGACTACATCCCGGGCGGAGAAGGGCCCCATAAAATACTATTAATGTATGTAATTTGGTCCGTGAGGAGGCTCTGATATGCAATCTACGCCCGGGATGTAGTCTTTTTCTCAAAACACCCAATTCGATCACGAGATAACCCTAAATCAGGTGAAGGGATACTCCTAAATCAGGTTAAACGGGTACTCCTAAATCAGGTAAGGGGATTCTAAATTAGGTAAAGGGGAAACTACTCAAATCAGGTAGATCAGGCATAAAGGATACCCCTAGTTAAGCTAGAAATTCGTCGATTTCAAGCAAGGATACCTTGAAAAATTGCGGATTAAACATGTCTGCGGGTTTTTAATTTTCGACAACTTCTCTACGTAAACTAAGACGGATTCAGTTTATTGGGTTAAACTAATTAAGAAAAAAATTTTTTTGTAGGCATAACTTTTATAGCTCACCCATCCAGGTACTAACTTCCCTCGACCGGACTTGACCCAGTGTCTTTGAAGCCCAACTTTTATCCACTGGACCACGGTTCCAGGTTAATCAGCATAACAATAGCCATGAAAACAATGCACCGAATAGACTAGACTTTTTGATATTATACTTTCAACCGATTCCGTGCGTGGCAGAGATGCAAGGGATTAGCCGATATGGTCTGGGGGCYGGCTGGTCTCTCCCCTGATGCTTCGGCTAGAACATTTTCTTGCGTAATTCGTACACCCAAGGGCAGAAGGATTTAATCGCCGTCAGGTCCGAAGTCCATACGCCGCCTCAGCTCTGCGGATGTCTCGGGGGTATGGCAAAGTTGAATCGATTATTTTTCTTTTTCTTTCTTCCTCCTTTTTTTTTTTTTATTATTATTATTTTTTTTATTCTTTTTATTAATTTTTATTTTTTCCTTTTTTTCCCCCCCTCTCTTTAATGATTTAAAATCGGAACGGTTTACTGACAGGAGCTTATTTTAGTTTTGAGGGGGCGTTGATTCTCGGTATTTACTCACATTTTGATTGTGTTTTTTTTCCTAATCGTATATGCGTACTTGTATAAGAAATAGCACGACCTCGAGTACTATTTATTATCAATAGGTATGAGGGATTGTTTAAAGTGTATGTATAATTACACGACCACTGATGAAGGCGAGTACCATTAATAACGAAATGGAGGGATGGAGGGATGGAAGCAAGGAAGCAAGGAAGGAAGCAAGGAAGCAAGGAAGCAAGGACATGGAATGGGAATCGCGGATCCATTACTGAAAAAGACTTGCAGATAATCAAATTTGAATTGATCGTTTATTTCAGCCCAATACTCACATCAATGCCGCATGTTATTATCAGTCATAAGTATTTCAGACATCAGTCGTTATCTGATCACCAGCCTAGCCTCTCTTGTACAGCTGAATGCATTAAAGGCGGCACAAGACTATAAACTAACATCAGAGCTTATCGACTGCAATAGCGACAGTTTAAAATAAGCACGTCATCAACTGGTTCATAACCGACAACATTATCATCTTTGACACATAGTCTAATATTAACGACTCGACCTCGCACCTCGTCCCGTCTCTCCTCTCTCTTTCCCGCGCGACGTAGCATGAGACTTCAAAGAAGGCAGAAACGCGGCTGCTTCCTACTTCAGTCCTGCAGCGTGTGACGTCGACGACGTCACACGTGAATGTTACAGCAACACATGCATCATCATCGCATCCATGTCTTCGGGCTGTTAGAATCAAAAGCTCAGCTCGTCAGAGCGAAAGGAATTATTGGTGTTCCCCAGAGTTCGGCCTTGGGACCGTTGAAAACATATAATTTTTTATAAGCTAAATAGATTTTATCCTAGCATAAAAATTAACCCAACCCTTTTAATAAAGCACGGAGTTTACCCAATAATGGCAGATATTAGAGATTCACTCTATTGCCTTCAAACAATTGTTTCAAGTTGAAGCATTTGGGTCAGTAACAATAAATGTATAAAAACTGACCCAAATGTAACAATTGTTTGAAGGCAATAGAGTGTATTAGCCTCATGTCAAACGTCGAACTCCACATGAGCCGAACCGAATGACATCAAAGACGATCGACTTATAAGCCATTGTTTCAATAGTCACCTTCACAGTTCCCTGCGTCATCTTGAAAGGTAGCCATTCCTTATTAGGTTCGGCTCATTTGAAGTTCGACGTTTGACATGAGGCTAACACTCTGCTATTATTTTAATACTACTGCTATTAGCATTATATCATCATTAGTATTCTTCATAGAAGACGTCGTTGTCTTTCTTATTTTGTATCCATTCCAGCCTTCTTTTCACCACACATTTTGATATCAGGCTTTCAATGCCAGCGCTCAGCTCCAGAGGAGAGACAGAGGGAAGGAACCTCCTCACTACCTTGCCATTATGGTCGATCAAGAACTTGCTGAAATTCCAGGAAAGGTCGTCGCTTCTGATTGGTTCCCAGATGATGTCTTTGGCGCTTTTCATTATGACTCCACCGGGGAGGGGACAGTGTTCCTGGAACATGAGGTTGGTTGTTTGTTTAGTAGATGAAGGGGAAGACTAAGAAGGGAAGAATGGAGATAGATGAGGGTGCCAATGATCAAAAAAWTTTTATTTAACTGACAAATAACCTAAAATTAGTAGTTATAACAGTTATAAATATTATGGCCAGCTAGCGCTTTTAAATCCTTACAGTTAACTGACATTTCGATCATTTAAAAAAATAGTGTCATACAGGATCGGAGGTATAGAACAACRCTTATAGAAGGGCCATTATCAGATCTGATCTTGTAGACTTTACAGCTGTTTGAAACGACCGAACATCATACTGAAACAAAGTGTTTYTATAATAAAAGGAATAAACATTTTCTTTAAATCCATGAATACGCTGTCGTTGCCCGAGAACACGGCGTTGCTCAGAAGAGATGCCGTAAAAAAAATTTAGAGGGAAAATAATTAAACTACCAAAGCCCAGACAATTATTGATAAGCGAGAAATGGAAATATTATATTCATAATGAAAAAAGAGGRAAAAAAACAGTAAAGTGTTAGAAAATTTATCACTGACTTATTGATTTTTTTCCCTGAAAATGACGATGATCTTATCCCATGGCTTGTATCTTCAGATAATTTCTACAATTAAGATTTAAATCTTTACGTTTTCACCTAAGAAGTGCTATCGATAAAGAATTGCTATTGCTGGTTTTCACAGCCGCCCGATGTCGGATGATTCGTCATTCCATGGATGATGACGGTGAACGCCGAAAGCGAGGAACAAAATAATTGTAAAGTATTGTACGTATGGGCTGACTTGACTATCTGTACTGATTCGAATGTAAGGCTATTCAAAGTCCCAGGGTTAGTTCAGAACTTGGTTTTTAAAATAAACGAAACAAGGTAAAACATCTTAGATATAAGAGCTGTAGTTTTCTACCTTGAAATAGGTGTACATTTGGTGTTGTTTCGCGCCATTCACGTCTCCTTTCTCCAGCAATGGGAAAGCTGGTTTGAAACCATTCCCTGGTCGTACATACTTCACACCGTTGAGAATTTCTTCCGGGCTTTCTCCTGGTTCTTGTTTGCCAAACTGGTTACACGGGAATCCCAGAACTGCAAAACCACATCCATCTTCTCTCTCTGCTCCATATTTTTTCATCAATGCATTCATTTGTGGATAATTTAACTTGGTGTAGCCTCAGTAKGTCGCGACATTAACTACGAGTATAACTTTGTGTTTGTACTCGCTCCATTGCACGGGTTTTCCGTACAAATCTTTCAGTTGTATATCGTAGAGCGAGCTTTTGCTCTCTCTACAAGAAGAATTCGTATTCGCTGTAACAGTTGTGGCTAGAAAAAACGCCAAAAGAGACAACGAGAACGATGCTTCCATGTTGAAAGCTCGTTTATCCTCCTTACTTCAATGTTCTTTGAACACGAAGCGGATAAGCAGGATATTGCTTCCAGCTGGCGCGCGTCAAAAGATGACTGAACTTGCGCTTTGAATTTTTCGTCCAATTATATGACAATACAGGCGGAATTTGAATATCAAACAGCTTAGAAAGTCAGCTGATTGATCCACGAGAATCAAGTGTGAAAATCATGCACTATTTTTTCTAACTTCCAAAGTCCAGAGAATGTTTATAGTCTTACAAAGATCCCAAGTTTAACAATTTAATTTTCAAGGAATTCGTAAGTTCCTCCGATCTAATTTGAATTCTAAAAAGCCACAATTACTCATAATATTGTACAAAATTCTTTTGGTTCAAAAAGGAAACTCTTAGCTACCAGTTACTTGCACCATTCTAGCGCTGCTAATAAGGTTTAAGAAGGCTTAAAACAAAAAATATTATAAATAAATTGTCGTAAATAAAGCCGAATTATGTTTTTTTGCTTCAAWGGAAACATCTGCTTCTGTAAAATAGCTATTTACTTTAGAACCAAAACAAAGAGAAAATTAATCGTCCTAATTTTTTTTTCTTTTTTTTTTTTTGAATGTCCTTTTCTGTTCGCGAAAAAAAATCCTTAATATATTCAACAGAAGAACGCTCCGATTTTAATTTAAAAAGAAATTAAAACGCTTTAGAAAAATTTAATTCGAAACTTTCATTTCAGAAAATTATTTTGTACAGAATTTGTTAAAAGAAACTCAAAGATATTTGGAAGATTTTGGGTTTGTGCAAACATATCATGACTATTTTTCGACTGGGAATTGGTTCTTTTTGAGTGTTTACTTTCTAGCACGTGGCTATCAATTAGGTGTCTATGTTTTTATTGGACAATAAGTTTTGCCATAAAATATATTTTAAAGATTCAAATGAAATCGATAAGCAGACCCTGATAATTGTCAGCGACGATTCGTTCACGTACAGATGTTCCTGACGGGGTGGGGGTAGGGGGGAGGGATGAGGCATCTTTATTCCATTTCCAAGCCCCCCACATTGACGAAATCCCATAGTCCAAGCCTATGTTTGGTTCAAATCTTAAATCCCATTCCAATTTTTTATCATTAATTTGTTTGTAAATTTTATTCCCAGTGCGTGAAATCCCATTTTCTCCACCCCCACTCCGCCTCCCCAAAGGCAAATCCCAGCTGCCATTTTATTCCTTCATGAACGATTAGCCTCATATCATATGGCGTATCATACAAGGCCAAAATGGACTTGGTCAGTAACCACAAAAGTATTTCTTTCGCTTATTTTCAATTACGCTATTACACAAATAATTAAAAGAATAACTATATCTGAGTCTTATTTTCTAGTTCAGACTATTAATATTATTGCTATGAACAAGTCATAGTTTTGGCTCTACGTGCGCTTTTTTCGTGCGCTTAAATATATTTTGTGCGCTAATTTCCGTGCCTTAATTTGAAGCAAAAAATCAATGTAAAAATATACAAGCTCTACGAAGAAATTTGCTTACTCTTAAAATATGAAAAAATTGTGGATTCTACAAGATAATGTTAGAGTGAAGTCATTAAACTCGTGAAATAGATATTAGACTAATACACTTTAGTAGACCCTAATTCCATTGTTTTCTGGTGTCTATTTGACTGTTACACGTTGACTAATAATTTTTATTTCACGGGTTAAATGCCTTCACTCTACTGAATGAAAGTAAATAGTGCATAAATAAACATGTTTGTGATCGATTTGTACATACTTAATTGGTTTTGGATAGCTTGTAATTAACACCAGGATTTTAAGGTTTTGAGTTGTGAATCCAGTTAAGTTTCGTTTTTCTTGCACAGCTGAATGCATGAAGACTGCACAAGACTATAAACTTACATCAGAGCTTATCTACTGCAATAGCGACAGTTTACGATAAGCATGTCATCAACTGGATTGTTGAAAATTACCCGAAACTTGAGAATAAGTGAAGAATGAATATATTAGACATGTATAGTGATTGCGCATCATCATCATCCTCTTAAACACCATCATCATCATTAATCATAATCATCATTACCAACACCATCACCACCACCATCATTACGAACACCATCACCACCACCATCATCACCATCACCATCATCACCATCACCACCACCACCACCATCATCACCATCATCACCATCACCACCACCACCACCATCATCAGCATCAGCACCACCATCAGCATCAGCATCAGCATCAGCATCAGCATCAGCATC
>NW_022258351.1:13984-41751 GCF_009602425.1 Actinia tenebrosa
AGTAATTAGTATCTTTTTATCAGTTTTTAGTTTTATGATTGTAATCACGTTAATGATATGTATTTTATCATTTCTTTAATAAAGACATTATTATTATTATTATTATATTATTATTATAAAGTACCCATTGCTATCCTTTACTACAGTATATGTGTTATGTGCATCCTGTACCTGAACACGTGCTTCAGAGAGCCCCAGTTTCTTGGCCAAAGCTTCTCTCGTCAGAGCATCAGGATAATGAGTTTGATCAAAAAGCCTTTCTAGTTCCCTCAACTGTTCTCCTGTGAAGTTCTTTCTGTTCCTCGGAGCGCGGGTTCGGGGTGAACATTTTGACATGTCCTTACCTTGACAACGAGAAAGAAACGTACAAGAAAGTAGGTCAATTGCAGTGTTCCAGGGCTTTCCAAAAATTTCATTGACGCGCAGAATGATCGCTAATCGCGGAAACAATTCATTCAAACATTTGAAACGTCTCTTTGCGTGGAATGTGCTCTCAATGAATTCTGAATAATTATTCGAAAAGGCCTCAATAGATACAGAGTCATAAGTTCAAGTCGGTAAATATGACGATGAAAAGTTGATATAACCGTCGATGAATTGTGCTATTAGGGGTTAAGAATCTCCAAATGATCGCTGATTTTTGCTCGTAGGCCATCTGTCAGTACGATTAATTGAACGTCAAAAATATTTCCGTGGCCTTGGGCCATCACGCCTCGGTCGCCGAGGTTCACAGTATACAGCCTCCAAGTCTCTGCCCGTGGCAAAAGATCGGAACAATGTACGACAATACTTGAATCAGGCTCAATCAGGCTCACGGAACTCCTAATCTTCGTTAAGACATGCATCACGAGATAAATGGATTTTCAGGGTTTGACTATAGTCACGCAGGCTGACGACCTCACACATACATGACATTGAATTCCATACTATTTTCATAATAAAAAAGCGAATAAAATTGATTCTACAAACTTGTTAAAAAAAATCAAAGCTTTTGCATTCTTATCCTAACAGAGGCGATCAGTAAAAAAGTATTTATTTTAAAACTGTGGCTACGATTTTAAAACAATACAGGACTGAACTAAGTTTTTTCTTGATAGACTGCGCTTGTCTTATTCAACTTTGTCTGAAATCAAACGAAGAATTACGTCCTCTAGCTCTCGTAAAGAAAGATATATTAATAAATAGAGCGGTAACTTGTGTTAACAACCATTAATTCATGCAGTATGCTTGCTGATAGGTATCGCTTACTAATTGATGTTTAAGTAAAAGTTCTTCAAAATGACAACTTCTTACTCTATTGAGTTAAATATTTTCCGGTCCGCGAGTGAGATATATACATTATATCTAGACTAACGTATCGCAGTAATTGAACTTTTAGGGGATCTTTACACTGAGCACCATTCTCGTAGAATACGCAAAATCTAAAAAAAATCTTTGAGTTGGCGGCGGAGTTTTCAACAAGCGTAAATATTAGCATAAAATGATTATTGTCCACAATTTTACTTTATTCTCAATAATGGATAATATGGTATTTGAGTTACACCTTAAATTCCTGAAGGAGAAAATCTGGTAGGAATTTTCCAACCCTTAGATTCAGTGCAGTTATAAATGCCTTAAAATACGAAGTTAATTTGGAAAACTGAATGGAAAAGTAAATCAATCGTCCACCAATATTTTACTGTTCAATTAAATTTTCGAAAGCTTGGAATCCGGCAGTCATTGGACTCTATGCCGGTCTGGAGCGTTTATATGAATGTAGAAAACATGTCCGCTCAAGAAGACTTCAGGGGTTAGTTTACTAAATATATGTACCACTTAAATAAATACTCTCTAAATGTTAATAACAATTAGATTTCATTTCTATTGAAAAGGTCTCCATTAGCCTAAGTACATCAGTCAATCCAGTTTTGCAAATTAATATGTCTAATTAATAGCAGATTTGATCAAATGAACACTCGCTATAGCTGATTTATACCTTAATTGCCAATCGACATGACTTGCTTGCTTTCGCTATGAGTACGAAGATAATACTGGAAGTGCAGTAATATTCAAAAAAAAAAACTTTAGTCTTATTAAACTTGAAAATGAAGTGAACAACTTTCAAGTATAAGTTTTAATATAAAATAGATATATTGTTTTCTATCCTGATGGAAACTTAGTACGATTTTAAAGGGAAGTTTCTTTTTTCTTTTCTCTGGTTTTCTTATTGATAGGCCTTGCTCTGAAAAGTTATGTGAAATATTTTGAAATCAGCGATATAAATGCAAGGCCTTTTGATGTTCTTTTTACATTTTATACTACTCCTGCTTGAATCTAGAAAACTACGAATAACTGATGGACAAGTAAATAAGTCAACCATGGAATTGAATGGGAATGATGTGTTTGGACATAGACAGCATCAAAAGCAGTTTTCCATACGCAAACAGCTATATACCATATACTTTCTAACTCACTTCCTTTCCCAGGCGCCCAGTATACCGCATGTTATTCACTCTCAGTCATTTTGTCCGGTTTTGTTTACTTAAAGCTCAGTTTTACTTTTGATTAAGGATATCATTAAAAGTCATTTTCAAGTTGAAAAAATGATTTATATTAAATCCACAAGCTCTGACAAACTAAACATGGTGCTTAATTGAAGGATAATGAACGATTATTTTCGCGCTTACTATCTAATCATTTTTAAATTGTAATTCCGTCAGTATAGTCTAAATATGCGAGACATTTTCATCATTATATTATTGTTGTACAAACATTTGGACTAATTTTGATGAAGTAAACCAGTCTTTCATAAGCTAATAGGTTAAAATTTACAATGTCATAATCATTGAAGTAGAGGATTGTAAATGTCGACCCAGTTAGCAGCTATAGCGCGACGGAATTGAACTAAATTTTCATCTTCTTTCTTTACTGATCATTTCCTTAGAAACTTAAAGCAAGGAGGACATAAAATATCAATTGGGGATGAAATAAGTTTTACCTTGATTGAATTCTGTAGAGTGTATTCTAGTTTCATCTTGACGAACACTCTTAGCAGCGCCATTATCACTAATACCCAGAATGCCTTCGATGCTGAAGGGAAGAGTATTTATCTGGTTTGTGTTTGAGCTGGAATCTTTTTTCTCTGGATTTATACGAGAATTGTTTGGTGGCACTTTCTTGAGTTCGTTGTTTTCTCTGGAGGTGTTTTCGTCGAATTTCGAAACAAACGCTGCCAGACCTTCCATTTTGTGGTGCCCCAAGTACACGGGAAGTCAGTGACTGACTGGCTGGCTGGTCGTCGGTTACCAACAGATCAGTATATCATACATCAACACACTTGATCTCAATAATAGGTGAATATGTCAAGAATACCAGTTGACTTCTGAACACTCGTCGAAATGGACCAAATGAAGCCAATTAGTGCTACAGTCCCGCCACGAGAACTAGAACCACACTCCAAAACTGAGACAATGACAATAGAGAGCGTCAGAACAAATACCACTTGGCATTTATCCTATACAGTTCTATATTAAACTCCAGTCATTGACTAATCAAATTGATTATCTTTTTATTGCTAACATTTTATTAAAATAAACGAATACCTCCCGCGCTTTTGATCCTTTGTCGTGACATTGTTTGCACGTCGCAGGATAACAGCATCTTGTTTGAGGCTTGATTAATGAGTTAATGTCATGCTGAGCTGATGGATAATTGGAAAGCAAAACATGTCGTGTCTTACTATAAGAGTCTCTCTACTCAAGCCGGTGTTCCCGCGGAGGAATTATGCGCTCCTTAATTAATTTTGTGCGTCTTATGTCAATGACACTGTAAGTATGACTATATATCAGTCGATTAATCAACGCGATCATAATCATTTAAGACCAAAAGATAAGTAGATTTTATAACTTTTCAGAAAAAAATAAGAAACTAGCTAAATACTAAAACCAAACGGATGGAAATAGTTTCGAAACGCTTTATTAACCTTGATTTGAACACCTGTTTAGCTGTTGAATGACAGGCGAGCTTGGAGGTGGTCGTTTTTATTTGTTTAGAGTCTAGATAAGTGTAATATTGACAAAAACAATTACAATACAGGGAAATTATCGTCATTAAACAGAAATAATTAATGCGTTTCAAGCCGAGGGAAGAGCTAGTTCAAACTGATGACAGCTTAATGGTTTTTTCCTTCCTATGATTTTTGCATTCGTTTTCCAGAATTAAATCCAATTTGTGTTTGTGTGCGGTGAATCGAAAAATACTCAAGCCATGATAAGAGGATTATAGAATTGACTCGTACTTCGAACAAATAGCTACGCCGAGTTTCAAGACATAACAAGAAGAAGTCTTTGTGCTTGTATTTACTAGACAGAGCGCTTTGCATTTCCTTTCACTGACATGCTTGGCTTTGTTTCGCAACTGGGTAGTGAAAAAAGACAATTGAAAGGAAACTGGCTCAGGAAGGAAGACATTTGACGAGTCTTTTTTTTATGAAATACTAGAGTGTCTCAGTTTTACTCACGAAACTAAAAGAACAATTGTTGTTTTCAAAATTAAAAAAATATTCATAAAAAAGGATTGAATCAGCTATTTCGCACATGTGCCGGGGCTGAGTCATGGCAGCATATGAGCAAATTAGTTTCCATTCTTGAAGACTTTTCTTTACATTCCTTTCGTTCTTCTATTCTGAGATTTATGGCTGACTCGCGAAAATGATCTTTTATCACTTCTAAAATACTCGTGTTTTGATAGAAATATAAACTGGGAATCATAAGTGTACTTCGCAAATGTCCCTTGCCTACCATGTCTACATAGCGAGAGTTCGAACAGAAACAGAAAGTCATAGCTGCAGGCGAAGTTTTATTTTTACCAGCTTTTCTGCTGTCAATTGATATTAAATATGAAGCACGAAGCACCCGTCGTGAGCTGTATTTCTTGATACGCTCGCATTTGACAGACCATGGTGTTTTTGATCGTATTTCTTATTAAGAAACCGCAGGATGCCAATTAAACAGAATATGCACCACAAGGACCAGGCTGACAGATTAGATTGTTTTAATCAATTTTTACAATTAGCACAATTTTTCGTCTAATCTGAAGTGGAAACTCGAGTGGTTATTCAAGCTAAAACACTTCGAAATATTAGATTGGGCCTTTCTCTTTTTTTCTAGCTTTTTGTGGTTTTCATTCAAAAATTAACCTCCTCTCCAGCTCTTAACTTTATGATTTAATACGTGTCACTTTTTCAACCCAAGGTTTAATGTAATTGTACACGCGATTTGCTTAGTATGCAAGAACGTTCTAATAATGACCTTGGACACAACAAATAATAACGATCAAAACGATAAATGAAAGCAAAAGTCATAGTTAATGGAGCAAAAGTCTACAATATTCAACACTAGAGCCAGGCTATTATATCAAGCATTGCAGTGTCATTCGTCAGAAACCACTACCAATAGTCAATACGGGTTCTATGATAGCTTTTTAGCCGCGCTGTGCTGCCAACAAAATAAGCTAAATCGAAAGAAAATAGACTTTATGTTTTTATTTTTCCACGGCACTGATAACAAATTAAGGAAATGCTTTATGAGTAATTTTTAGTTAATGACTCGGTCGCCAAAGGCGAAGTGAAAATAATAATAATAATAACACTTTATTTACTGAGGATATAACAGGTAAAGCTCAGCTTTTTTCCAACCTGGTCTTCCTAATAACAATATAATACAAAATATAAAATCTAGAAAAGGCTCTACTAATAAGGCGAAATTCAGGATAAAAAAAAACGTTCAGCATTACTTCCGCTTCGGCAAACTTTTGTAAACCTCATAATGACCGTTATTTGCTTTTCAAAATTTGATTTACAGTTTGGTATTCAGGAATTATCAAGAAACGCCGTTTCACGGTTGTTCAAATTCATGCGTAAGATTTAGATGATCAGAATGCAAAACGCGAAAAATGATGATTTCATAAAGTCAGCTCAGTTTGAACTTTTGAAAATAGAAGCGAACCTAGTAAATTAACTATTTAATCAAGCTCAAGTTTCCGTACTAGTTTGTATCGCTACCACAAATATATTGAAATTATTACAACCATCATGCAAATCGGTCAAGTATTAATAAATTATCGATTAAATCAAAGCTGGCTTGTTGCCAAGGCAACATGTTCTTTGGCCTCAGGTATGCTTGTGTTTGGACTTTATGATGGAGGAAGTCAACGCTGAATTTTCAAGAAATACTGCTAGAAATTAAAGGTTTTTCAAAAAGTAAGAGTAAAATGAGGGATTTACAGGCAAGTATAAGCCAGCTAAGGCGCTTTGAGTTTGAATTACCTGGCAAGTCGGTCAACAAAAGACGCAAAGAAGTTCGAGGTGAGTGAAAAAACGCTCAAAAATTCCTCATTAATTTATTAAATTTGTCTTACTAGTAAATTGCAAACATGATTCTACCCAGGCCTGCTGCTCTTTTCATTTCTATGTTTTATTATATTTATATATTTTCTTTTAAAATAAATAATGTTCTCGATTTTGAGCTTACTTCAAGTGTGTTTTGACTTGGTTTTGCCTGACGAGAAAAAGTGCAATACTATTGAAATTTAACTTTAGTCAATCCATTGGTAATTAACCTTGTATCTTATCTCATTATTATTATTATAATTTTTGAAAACATTGGTACTCAATATGAGTTAAATTTGATATCCATGATTATAATTGTGTTAATTAGAATACTTAAACGGGATAAATAAACTTAGTAATAACTTTCTCTCTCTCAAAAATTATCCCCCATTGAACCATTTTTAAACGATTCTTTTCGTCAACATTCATGAAAAAAAAATTAATAAACCTTTTCATAATTTTTCCACCTTTTTGGAAAAATTGGAAAAGAAGTGATTTAAAAAATGCTTTTTTTTCCCCTACAACTTTCAAAAAGAGGAGTTTGAGTAATAAATGGAAAAAACATGAGAGTTTGTCTGATGGGATGATATTCTAATAGTCAATTTGTAAGATATGCTATTGTATTATAATTTTGCAGTTTCTTCGAGTGCACCAAGAAGCTATTCGAGAACAGCACATCAAACAAAAACAAAATCAGCATGCTCCGCCAAGTCAACGTCTTTGACACATAAATGCATATCAATTGGTGATATCACAAACTCTAAAGACTCCCAGGTAAAATTGCCATAATTTCTAATATTATTCATTGCAACTTAATGTTTGTCTTAATCAACGGCTAAGGCTATATTAGAAGAGAGAAAGGCTATATTAGGAGAGAGAATTGTAGCATTTGTGGGATATATATGGAATGTGGCCTGTCCTATTTAGATGATTGTCCTCTTCATTTGACCTTTACATTAAATGTGATATAACTTTCCATATAGCACATCCTGGTAGGATCAGCATTACGGCGTCCCCATGCAACAGGCTATTCCACTATGGATTATCAGACAATGCCGGACGTAGGAAAATCACCAAGGCAACCGTATAGGCCTCAGACGGCAAGCACAGTGTATGCATATGCCAACAGACCTGTATCTGCAGCAGAAGCAGGTATGAAACATGGAAGACAAACTAAATCAAGTCTACTGCGTAAGAAGTCTTCCTCTTGTGAGTCTTTAAGTTCTGTGAGCTCATCTGAATCATTGTCAAGGACTACTTTGTCAGCAAATACCAAAAAGAGACTATGTAAAATCCGTAAGTAGCATCACATTTTTTTAGATAATTTGATCTTGCAAGATAATATTGAAATTTTAATTTTGTTTATTCACTGATTACAATATATATAGGTGAAGATTATAGGCCATTTAAAGGTGGACATCTATATCAGCCGTAAGTAAACCCTGGATATTAAATTGTCATTCAGTTTTAATTGACATTACCAAAATGAATAAAGATCTTTTAATGCTATCATATCATTTATTTACTCACAGAATCCCACCCAATGGAGAATCCTTGCACAGTTTTTTGATAGGTGCTCGTTATAACAAGTAAGCAAACTTAACTTATTGTGTTTTAATTGGAAAATAAAGGAGTTCAAGTGATGTTAACTATCAAAGTACTTATATATGTTCTTATTTTCAGCACAAGATTTATTGATTCCAAAACCTTATCTAAACTTGGGGTTTACATCCCGAAAGCTGACCTTAAAACATTCTTTGTCAAAGAGAATAATTGGATGAAACAGTCTTATGGTGAGTCATGCTTTAAGGATGCATCAAATTCAAGAAAATATCCACACCTCCCCCACAAAGGTGGATTGTTTTTTAAAGTCTATAATATCATTATGCCTTGTGTGGGAACTGTTAACTTAAGATATTTTCTGGAATGATGTAATTGACAAAATAATATGCTATAAGTCTTTGGGTGTTATCACATCTTAGCTATCAGGTGTTTAAGATCAGGACTGGTGATTGGTCAAACAGAGTGTGACTCTCAAATTATTTCCATTTGGGAAAAAAACAGTTGTTGTTATGGGTTTTTGAGGAATGGAGAGAGTGTTTCACCATAAAAAACACACTGTAACAACACTAAACTCCAATTACTAATAAAATGATCTTTAAATTTCTTTAAGATAATGCTGATGATATATATGATGATAATGAATTAAACATGGTTGCTGTCATAGACGAGGGATCAGGCGATCTACAATCCCATCCCAATAACGAAGCAATAGAAAATCCAGTTGACACAGAAAACAAAGCTGTGAATACTGATCCTCATTATTTAAGTATTGACAGATGGCATTCAGCGGAATGGTACACAGACAGAAAACCAACCTCCCAAAAAGCCCCCCGGGCCCATACAGCCCCAAGCAGGTTTAAGCCAATCAATACATTTTATTATGATTACAATTCAGGCAAAAAGTACAAATGTAGAACATAGCATGTTTTCTATTTATATATTGTGTGTTGAATTTGGAACGTAATAACTTCTTAGGACACTTTGAATTGAAGTTAACATGTAGATATACCTAATATTGTTATACAGCCTGAAATATTTCTAGAAAAATCAACACTCATACTCCTTCACATGGAAGGGATATGGATTTCAAAGAGGTAAAAAGAAGGGTTTTAGGGGTGGGGGGTGGGGAGGCTAGTACTTGGTAAAACTATAGGGTGGTTAGGGCTGGGTCTTTGCCTTACCCTATCTGTGTATAGTAGGGAGTTATATAATATATTTTTTTATTTTCTTAAACAAACAAAATTAATGTTCATTAATAAATTATTGTAAGAGCAGTGTGCTTGTGTTTTATCCTTGATTATTTTGATATTAAAAAAAAAACATTTCAAGTTGTTTGAAGTTCCTTTTATTCAAATTATAATAGCACAGCTAGAAGGCACAAACGCTTGACAACTAGTATGTATAGAGCTATTGTAACGAAGAAACAATTCTCTAGGGAATGAAATGTGGTCTGAAATGGGAAAACATTACCCCCAAGGTAAAGTCTTGGGTCAAAAGATGTCTTGGATAAACAATATCTGACATGAAAATGAAACAACAGCAGTAGCTGATAAACCTTACATTATTACAAAAATATCAAAACAGTTGCCTATGAAAATGAAATATGTTTTCATTTTTGGACAGGCCTAAATGCAACAAAGGATGTTCAGAGTCTTGATAAAAATAATGTCATTCCCTTGAGTATTATGTAGTGTTATTTACAAGATAACAAAATGCATTTAGTATTAATAATGTTATGGATGAGTTTCAGCACAGATAATTATACTCTGACTTGTTGCCTGAAAAAAGGGATTTCTTTTCATCCGTCAAAGAAAATTATTTTTTAAATATAAAGGATAGAAAATTACAAGTACAAATTTGATAAAAACAGGAGTTTTCCAATTGTTGATTCAATTATCGATTCTTAAATTATAATGAGAATCATATACTTTTATTTATGCCCCACATAAATAACTTGAATATATATGTAATAAAGAAATTGATGGATAGTAGATATAGCCACATTGCAATCGTATTAATATATGCTATGTCATTTTGTATACATTCATACTCTTTCTTCCCTAGAGTTTTCCTCTAAATAATACCACTGCCCCATATAAATGTATATAATAATGTGTGTTTTGATATAGGAAATTGACCTATTCCATAAGGTATGTCAATAAGAATGATATTGTGTAGTGCCAGAATATATCCATACCCACCCATGGAGGAAACTGAAAATTCTGGAGGGGAGGGGGATCAAAGAAAGAACAAAAATACAGAGTTTGTATGGAAAAAAATTGGAAGTTTCTGAGGGTAGGGGGTCCTTTTACAAATTCCCTCCAGGGTGGGGGTATGGATATTTTCTGGAAGTACACATTATTAATAATAATTAGAAATCCATCTTATTGGCTTGGTTGTGTATCTGTTGATGTCGATCTATTCTCAGGAGGTCCTAGGTACTTTGGAGTCTTTTTAACAAACCCTTGTTCAATCATAGAATATGCCATATCAATAAGGGTTTTTTCTACATCTATGGGATCAAATCCAAGGTCTTCTTTGATCTGAAAAATTATAATATTGTTACAGCCCCTACTATCAATCAAGGAATCAAGGGCCGGTTGTATCAGTAGTACACTCTCACCTCTTATCTTAGTTTGGAGTCTTTGGTTCAATTCCTGGACTTATGTTTAAAAAATCATAATTATGTTGTACTACCACTACATTCTATATGAATTATAAAAAAAAAACACTCATCTTACATGTTGATTTTTACATAAGGAGGAAACCAGAAATTCTGGAGAAAACCCTCATGGAATGGGATAGAAAAACACATCAAACAAACTCAACTTACATATGATCTAGTCTGAGGTGGGGCTCAAACTTAACCCAGACCACACAATGAAACAAGAGCAAACCATTTAAAATTTACCTTTTTGTTGCTCAAGGACATTTCTTTACCAAGAGCTGGTAAAATCATTCTAATGCCACTATCAAACAATGAATAGACATACATCCCAAAAGATGGACAAACTGCTGTTGGAACTCTATATCCTGGTTAAAAAATAACATGCATCTTGAGAAATCCTGTCCATAATACAGGCTGCACTAGTTGCTGTGGCTTATATTAAGCTATTGTGAGTAATAATTATTACTAGAGATCAATTATTAGCTGATGAAACAAAGTGACTTGGAAAAACTAATGTGCTCATGGTTGGCAGATTTTAACATCTCAAATTGTTAAATTAGCATTGTGATTGTTATCTGCATACCATTATCATATATTTTTCTTCCCATCCAGAACCTGGTAATATTCCATTTGTATAATACTAGCTGTGGTTAATATTATCATTGAAAAAAAGTTTTTTTCTATTGAGCCATTTTAAAGATTTAAGTCCTGTTGAGATATGATCATGTTCACTTACCTTGTGGTCTGAACTCATCATTCAAAATTTTGGCAGTATCCTTCAACCAGATGCCCTTATTAACAGCAATATACCTGTTACCTTTAATAATGGGAAATCCAAGAATGTGAAAATAGGAAATGGAATACAAGTAATAGAAAGGTGGGATGCAACTGAATGAATGGGATATCAGTGAATGGGTAGTTTGCACTGTGACAAATCAATGAATGAAAAATGATATCCTGAATGAAACTATTTACAAAATAAAAGATCATGAAATGTTGGGTTACACTATCTTATGATGAACCAAATGAATGGGAAGTGGATTTATGGGATGAAACTAAATAAAATGAATATTGTTTTTACTACCTGGTCCTTTTACTGAAGTCAAAGCAGTAATGTGGGCCTTGGCAAGATCTCTAACGTCAACAACACCAAAATGAAGTCTTGGCAACATTGGTATCTGTCTCTCCAATAGTCTTGTGGGAATCTAATAAAGCCATGCATACTGTCAGGTTAAGACTCCCTCTCCTTTCTTGGACTGATAGTGGGGCAAGGCATAGTAAGGGGATAACTTATGTGCAACTCAAAGTGATTATTACTTACCTCCATACTTGTACAGTTGGAACCATGAAGAACTGGCCCATACACCAGACCAGGATTTATTACCACTAGTTCAAATTTCTTATCAGCTAAAAAAAAAAAAAAAGAAAATACATAATGGTTAATTTAAAAATAATTTGATTAAGGGTACAAACCTTTAAAAATAAGTAAAAGCAAAATTGAAGGATTAGAAGTTTTCCCTAGTAACAAACCTGGAAGATTTTTGACAAAATCCCATGCTGCTTTCTCAGCCATAAGTTTGCTCTTTTCGTAAGGGCCACATTGGTTTTCTACTGACCAGTCTTCCTCAGTCAGTTCTCTTTTACTATCCAGGTTACCAGCTGGTATATGTAGAATGATATTGATATATCAACAAACATAACATGTTAGATCATTTGTAAACTTCTAATTTATATACATCTACAGTATATATTAACATAAGTATAATAGACCATTTTAGCTTGGTATGCAAATTGCCCATTTCAGATCGCATGACATTCCCTTGAGAATTGTTCTTTTAGCATGACGAACATGTTAAAATATTTATACATGAAAGAATCAACTCCCAAGAGTGGCACCACATGATCTGAAATGTACACAACTTACGAACAACGAAACTAAAAAGGTCTATTTGGAATCAAGGGTGGTGCAGTAGTGCATACACATTTCACCTCAGCTTTGATTCCTGGTCTATGCATGAGATAATAGTAGAGTTTTTGGTCTTTTCCTTGATTTAAGGGTTTTTCCTGGGATATGCTTCTGGGCAAATAAATTGGAACACTATAAGCACACATTGTTGCTAGACTTAAGTATACAACTATACAATACAACTTGAATACTCACAAGTTATAGCAACTATGGAACTTGTGAGAACAACTCTTTTGATATTTGCCTTGGAACAAGCTTGTAAGACATTAATGGTTCCCTCCACAGCTGGCTCAATTAATTCACTCTCGTCACGAGGATTGGAAGCCGGAAAAGGAGATGCCATATGAATAACATATTTACAGTCAACCATAGCCCTTAGATATTAAATAATAATAATAACCAATAATGATGACTATCATTATGAAATAAAATATGATCATATAGTGATGATGAAATGTTGTACTGATGACAATGATCAGGACCATAACCAGAGGTTTTGTTAGGTGGGTGCACGAGAAATCAAATTGGAAATATGCCTGAACTACTAACACCAATAATATTGCTTTTAAAAATGCTATAAAACTCCAAGGATTTGCAGAAGCAAAAAAAAAGTCCAATAATGAATGAGTGAGAGGACCTTCAGCTTGTATGGGGAGGAGGGGTGTAAAAGTACCCTACACACCGGGGGTTTGTGGTGTTTAAGACCCCCAATGTCCCCCTCCTAAGGGTCTTATAAAACTATACCCTCGCAAAAAATCAACTGTTTTTAAAAAATTATTTGGCTGCAAGCAATAATATACCGATTTTTTGTAGTAGTTTTACACGCAATGAATATTTTATCAATAATTAAGTTGGCTTCAAAAATAAATAAATTTAAAAAAGGTCAAAAATAATTTCGATTACACATGAATTAAGCTGAATGTCAGCTGAGTGCAATATATCTCTGACCAGTCAGTGATTGCAAAATATAAATTTCAAAAAAACAATAGAAATTGAAAGAGAAACGTGGAAAGATTGATTTAAAAAAAGAGACATGTAATTTTGGGTTTGATCAATATCTAGATGTACGAGTTTGCCCTTCCCTCGATCGCAAGACATAAATTTTTAACAGGATAACAATGTACGCCTTTAGTAAGAACATTGTTTCCGAAATTCCCTGCGATGTGAAAAAAATAATAGCTTATAGCGACATGTTCAAAGCATTAAAAGAGAGTTGTAGAACAAGCACAATTTACATGGTAAGATACCCAGCAAATATAATAAAGTCCCCAAAGCAAAACAAAACATGCGCACCTTTCCCAGCAGTGTTCATCCAGTAGTTCAGCCTCGGCTAGTTCCAGTGGATATTTTGAACCTGGACACAGATTTTTCAGAGGCTTAACCTTCTTTTCGTTGTTCAGATTTCTAACAGTGCCCCGAACAATAAACGAGCCACTTTCGAGTAATTGTTTGACGACATGACAAGCAATATAACCACTTGCCCCTGTGACAAGAACCCTTTCTACTTTCACGTCTTCTGCAGAACTATTTTCAACGACCCTATCAGACATTTCTGCTGAGAATTTCAGCGTCAGTCTCTACTTCTAGCTTTATACGAAGGCCAAATTACTTTAAACGTCGATGATCGGAAGATTTTCAGGTCGTCCAATGGTTTTTTGTGCATAAAAACAATAAATTTAGGTGAACGTAAATCCTTGCTTTTCACTCATTAATTTGCACGCAAGCAGGTGCAGATCTTCAATCCCAATGCCCTAAAATTTCCCGCGTATATATTGCGTACTATAATGTCCTACAAATGACGTCAAGGACTCTTCCAAACCTCAGTGTCTTCCTCGCTGAAACTCAATCAGCGTTTTCTATCAATGTTTTTCTTTTCGTTTCTACTTTAACCAAGGTTCCGGTACATGACATCTGCTTCATCATGCCCATTTGGTCACATGACTTGTGGGATGTGGGCTTCCTGTGGTTTTATCGGGTATCTGCCGCACCTCCCTGTGCCACCTAAAACCTACTAGACTAACATTAGACAAAGCTTTCGAAACAGTTACATAGGTTATAAATACTAAATTGTGAGGACACAATTAAATAATAAACCTTAAGTTGCGCAACTAAGCTATCTCAAACATGAGAATAAAAATAAATAAATAAAAAAAAGAGGTAGAAAATAGGAGGTAAAAAGAAGAAAGCGCAAATTATCGTGTTCTGATTCTGAATTTTTCTTGCTCCAGAATTGCTTACTTTGATCAGCCAGTGTTTTGATGAAGCGCTACTTATAAATTGTTATCTAAAACGAAGAAAACTAAAAGACATTTTTTCATTCGCGTTTTTCAGCTCTGATGTTCTTGAAATGTTAAAAAACCATTCAACACATGCATAAGAATCTGGGCTACCTGTGGTGCGCACAGTGAATGTGACATGGAGAAAAAATGGTCTAGTTAAATGCAAATTTAATAATTCGAAAAGCCTTGGCCCTTAAGTTATAAATCCCTATAAAATATTTTAAAAACGACCAAATTTATAATGGTGTGTAAGAAAATTGACCACAGATTGAAGCACTAATTTTGGTGAAAACTTTTCTAAACGTTATGATTTGACTAAAGGAATTAAGAAACTAAATTAAGGAGTATCTAAAGTTATTTTTATTTTTTTGCCATTTAGTTGCGCTTATTTCGTTAACGTACCTAGTACCTGCTGGAATCATGCGAGAATGAATGAACCAATCAGGGCGCACAATTTTAGCGGGTCCAAGATGGAGGATGTCTTACATCACCGACAATAACAACTCCTGATGAACTCACGAAAAAAAATTGATGCAGACGGATTGTTGCTTGATATTGAGAGAATACGATAAGGTATCATTATTGCAAAGCATGGCTGGTTTTTAGGAGATTTTTTATAGATGCAAAATGGATTCGTGCCAACCGCAGTTCCCGTTGTCAGATTTGAAGGACGTCATTGAGGATTCCCGAGATATTGATATAAAATCCCACGCATATTCCGAAACAATGAATGAAGAAAAGCCCATGAGAAGGAAGCCACTACACTCAATATCTTCCCCTGAGCCAATGTTTGGTTTTTTCTTGTACTGTCTTGACTGCTTAGTTTCGTTAGTTCTTGCAATTTTAGTCATTCCTATTGTCCTTCTGGTATTATATGTACTCAAGTTTGGAAGATGGGTTCTTTTGACTTACATACGGTACAAATACAATTGTATTCCTTTAGAAGACGACGATGCCGTGTGGCAGCAGGATAGCGCTACGAATCGCCACATCATCCACGCACTCATGATCCTAGAAGGCCAACCAGATGTTGAGAAATTAAAGAAACTTGTCTGTGAACGTCTGGTCTTTAAAGTGGACGATAATGGTGAACGAGTTTGTTCTAGGTTGACTCAGGCGGTGAAGGAATGTTGTGGCCAGTTTGTGTGGCAGGAAGAAGAGAATTTCGACATTAATGACCATTTTGCTGTATGGGAAGGGGACTTGCCCAAGAACAAGGATGAACTAGAAGATGTGATAGCGGAATTAGGACCATTACCCTTCAGGAGGAATCTCAGTCCATGGAAGTTTCACATCATCCCAACTAAATATGAGAAACCCTCTTATTGCTTTCTGTTGCGCATTCATCACAGTATTGGTGACGGTGTAGGCTTGACTCGTGTCTTTGTGAAATATATGTATGATAGCCCACCAGTCGGAAGAGAGCCACGCAAGTTTTCAACTAAGCAACGCATGTACATGTGGTGTAAAGCAATGCTCATGGGTCCATCTTTAGTAGTTAAGAAATTTTTCACCAGTGCTGATGTCTCAGCTGTGCATGGTCAAGAGCTTTCTGGCCTAAAAACTGCATCCTGGTCACAGGACGTCAGTCTGGCATTGGTCAAGGAGGTCAAAAATGCAACTGGTACAACAGTAAATGATGTCATGGTTTCATGTATAGCAGGTGCACTTCATGATTATCTTGAAACAAGAGGTTCCACTGTAGAGGATATGTGTGCATCTGTCCCTGTAGATATACGTGCTACCGAGCAGTCACTCAAAGCAGGAAATAAATTTGCACTTGTATTCATGAAACTACCCATCAAGGTAAATGGATGTCTAGAAAGACTCTATGAGGCAAAGAAACGAATGGATGTTATCAAGACATCAGCAGAGCCTCTCATCACTTCTACAACTGTTACAATGTTAATGGCACTTCCTCAGTGGTTCTCATGTCCTCTGATTGATTTCTTTTCTTGCAAGATGTCTTGCGTGTTGTCAAATATTCCAGGACCACTTGAGCTATTGAGCATCGGAGGACAGCAAGTCTACGAAGGGCTGTTTTTTCCACCCATGAGAGCTAACATTGGTATAGGTCTTTCAATATTTAGCTATGGTGGGAAGATAAGGATTGGTGTGCTTTCTGATAAGAATATCATTTCAAATCCCAGAGAAATCACAGCAGGCTTCAACAAGCATTTTAATCATCTTGTCAGTACTCTTCAAATTGATGACCAAAAGAAACATGAATAAATGAAATATGTTGTTTTTTTCGGAAATAGGACTAAAAATTATGAAAACGATTTGCAACTCAATGCAATGAGAAAGACATCACGAGAAACACAAACTATGAATGAACAAATTTGAAGCATTCAAATATTTAACAAATTATAATGCTATTTCAATACAACTTTTTTCTCTTTCTATTACTATGGAATGATTTGCTGCAGTTTTTGAAACAAAAAATAAATTATGGTCAGAAAACAAAAAAAATATATATATGAAAAAATATTAGTATTTTGAAAAATTACCTTAAAAATATTATCATCGACACAATATCGATATAAATAAATTTAAATTTCATTTATGAATTAACAATAAACATGATTCCCACAAAAAAGAAAGATAAAGGTTTACTTATTTTTTATTCATAAATATCACAAGCAAACCCAATCACAGGTTATTATTGAAAAGAATGTGGGGAATTTTGAGAAAGTAAAAAAGTCTTTTATATGTGAATAGTGTGTCTGGAAGACAACCTCAATTCAATAAGATATATTATAATGAGTTTCAATATTAATATCATTAAGATGATCATTTCTACAGACCGCCTGAATTCTAAGTAGCTTGTGTAGGAATATCTATATTTTACCAATATTATGCAGAGTAGCTGGCTGGAATTGTAATTCGATTGGGTAACCTGTGTTACAGATGTTTGCTATCTCCTCTCTTCCTGGGAGCCAATGTGAAAATCCCACCCTATTTAGGGAGAAATCAGGGAAATCACTCCTAAGGAAGAGAGGAAGGAAGCATGTGCATGAAATAATTACTTATTATGTGTGACATTCTTAAATTACTTTTTTGAGGAAATTATTTATATTTGATTTTGAAATTATTTTAGATTAAATAACTTTATTTATTTTTTCATATTTATAGAAAATATCAAATATTTCGTATGTGTATTTGTCTTTTTCTGGAATAGAACCCCTATTGTCGTTATAGTATTATTCCTTGTAGTAACTAAGTTATTGAATTTTGTAAACCAAGCCTTTCTAACAAAAATAAAGATTGTAAAATTTTATAATGCATTTCCAATATGATTATGGAAGAATTGCACGACCAATGTTCTTGTATTGTTCATATGCCATAAAGAACTGAAGTCAGTCAAGGAGTACTAACGACGACTAGTAAAACAACCTCAATGTTATATTACAACCATAACTCTCCATACAGGGCTTTTCCATGAGGTTCCCTCCAAACGCTCTACCATTAAACTCTCAACTCACATGTTGATTTTTACGGAGGGAGGAAACCGGAGAACCCAAAGAAAACCCTCATGGCAAGGGAGAGAAAAAATCATCAAACAAACTCAATTCACATATGATCTGGGTCTGAGCTGGGGCTCAAATAATAAATAGTTTTTGTTGTTTGTTGTGTTAAAGAGTTGGCAAAGAAGATTTTCTTATTAGAGTGATTTCACTTGGCCTAAATATCTTTAGTAGTCCTACCAAAATCAAGGGAATTGAAGTATTGTTATGGTGGGAGGGATCTGAATTTAATCCATCTGAAGTATGGATATTTTCTAAAGCTACACAAAATTATGCAAAATGTAACCAGATGCAAAACTATAATGAAAAAAATGAACTTTGGTATTACTGAAAAGGATACAAATATATTCCATGGACAAAGTCTAGCAAAGTTGGGAATGAAACCACGGTATAGAGCAAAGAATCCTTCTGTTCTCATTGTCTGAAAAAAATATCACGAAGTTAGAGACATACATCTTTTAACACTGAACACAGATAGACACTTAATATTTCTTCAATCATTGGTAACCTTCTGGCCCGTTTTATTGTGTCTTACCATTGTTATACAGTGAGCTGCACTTCTGTACAATATTTGCGAATCATTAGATTTCACTTTTAGGTTCCTCTGGTTCATCATTCTTGTCTGTTTTAAAATCGATTCAAAATTTACCATGAGTAATTAAGGTAATGGAGAATCAAAAAGAGATGAGTTGGAAGAGATAAAGTGGAGGTGGGTGAACTTCAAGGAAGTGTAATGAACTCCTTTACCTTCGGCGTAATGTTTTCTCATTTCAGACCACATGTCATGTTTGTTTGTTTTTGTTTTTTCCATCTAACACCCAGCAACATTCTCTAGAGTATCACTGTGCTTTTTCGTATAATGGTTGTACATGAGAAGAAACATAAATGTCCATACAAATCAAACAAAGAATCGCTTTCCGAAGAGAATGACACATGGTCTGAAATGGGAAAACACTACACCCAAGGTAAAGAGGTCTATTCAAGAAAGTAGAAACAAAGAAAAGAACTGGGTTCGCATGTGGAGTTATTATAATATGATTCCATCCTATTTTTAAAAAATGCTACAAATCATAAAAATATATTTTGTTTTACCTTGGCAACATCAATTGGATTTGAAGCTATAGCTCCAGCCAGACCAGCAATGGCACTAGCTCTATAAGACATACAATTTGAGATAAACAATATAAATGTTATTCTATTGCTACGCCACAGCACTATAAATAAATAAAGGGATCACAGACTGTCTGAGTTGCAATAGCTTTTACGAGTTCACCTACACAAAGTGTGTTCCTGGATGATCTCCCATCAGTTTTTTATCCAAGATAAACCTTTTGGCTGAGTCGTAAACAGGTAGTTCTACTCCGGCAATGACTGCTGCTCGTTGAGAAGTGGGACCAACACCCTAAAAAACATGATCCAAACTCACAAATAAAGCATCAATATATAACAAAATATCATCAAAAGATCACAAAGTGCTTACCCTATATAAACCTCTTAATCCTTCGTCTGAAAACATTTTACGGAATGATTTTGTCATGTTCAATTGAACTCCACTTTTGTATTCTGCTTGCATCCGAATCTAAGAAAATAGTACTTATTAATTATTAATGATCAAATTTTAAAAAATAGATCTTTTTTGTTAACTTGTTTAGCTAGTACCTTCAGAACATCTGTAGGGTTGCATATTGCTGATGATATAGCACCAGCAATAATGCCAGCTGCAATGTTATAATATAGTGTCTCATCTGGAAATAAACATTATTAATCAATGGTGAGTAAATTACTCATGTCATACACATTAACATACTAAACAAGATGTAGAATAATGAATGCAACAAATAGAGTGTGTGCAACCATGTGACTCTAAATCCCTTGAGATATGAATAACAATGGAACAGCTGCCATTTTGGTTGCTCTAACGAGAGAAGCTAAGGAGGAATGCTTTGTTATCATCAACCAAGATGGTGGCAATGACGTAACATGCACCTGCTCTATAGATCTAAGCTTTCATTTAGTGTTTTCCAATTTCAGGCCATGTGTCATTTTCTTAAGAATATTCTTTGTTTGAGCTGTATCCTTGGTCTTTTCATGCACAACTCAAAAAAAATGATACTCAAGGGAATAATATTACATCTGGTCTGAAATGGGAAAACATTATGCCCAAGCTGATGAATGGGTCTGTTTTCCAACCAATGACGAAAACTATACCCTTTAATGAAGTAGCATGCATGTTTTATCTCATGTATATACCTGATTATACCTTTTGAGTCTTTGACCAATTTTCTTTTAACAGAATGATATATTCCAAGTTTGAGGGATCCATATGTGGCCTGACGAAGTAGTGCTGGGGCAACACTGTCGTATTGGGAGAAAAGAGAAAAATGATTAGACAAAACAATAGGCTGCAATTCTCAGGAGATTGGAATTCTTTTGTTTTGTCCCCCAGATCAAGCTGATTTAATGTCACATGCATCATATATAATAATTTCTAATGGACCTTACTCACACAACAGCCATGTTAACTGGAACAATAATTTTTTGCCCATATAGCCTCACATTCAAGTACTTCAGGATTTAAGTTAAGGTTACACAGGTTTAAACAAAAGCTTTTATTCTCATGGGGATAAATGTGCCATGTGATCAACATCCATTCTCTCCCATTTGGAGTAGCACATCCCTTTTCTGTAGACATACCCCGGGGGGTACTACCACCCCAGCTTGGGTAGGAGTGTGCCGCCAGGACCTCAAAACCCTGACCCTATCCCAGACCTAAAATTTTGATTTTACATACCCTACCCCAGACTAAAACTAAGAATTGTACACCCTATCCCAGACTAAAAGAAGGAAAATATGGTTTTACAATCGATTGCAATCAATGTTTACTAACATTTTTATTGTTTTTGTGTCGGCAGAAAGCGTAGCTTATTCACCAGACAAAAACGACCAAATCGTTAACCCTATCCCAGACTAAAATGATACCCTATCCCAGACAAAATGTCAAAAAATGATACCCTACCCCAGACCCAAAAGCCGAAAAACCTTACCCTATAGGGTGGCACATACCCGTATAGCAAATATAGGGGAGTACCCCACCGGGAGACATACCCATTAAAGAGAGCTCGAAAGCCTTCATCTTTAGTGATTCTTAAGAAAGCATGTAGCATCCCACGATATCGAATGCTCGTTTGCTTAGTATCAATGACTTGTCCTTGTAACTGAAGTCTAGTCTTGGTTGTGTCAATGGGAAATGTACCTGGAATATATTAATAAATAATTATTTATAAAAAAAATAAATATTTAATTAATTGAAAATATCATTTGATGGGGGAGGAGCAGTATTATTGTTTACTAACAAGGGAGAGGAGGTTTAATATAATAATAGCAAATGACCACAAGTTAAAAGATTAGTCATAATTTAAAAAGATCCAATATGTATATTGCTATTTTGAAGGGCTTGGCTTGAAATTCAATCAAAACTACGTGTATGAGATCAACGAATGAAAACAGTCTTCCACGTCACAGCTTTCAAATTCAACATCACGCTTTCAGCAACATACCTAACTCCGCAGTCATTGAGGCAAGGCCTCCATAGATAAAAGGCTTGTAATCCATACTTTTGATACCCAAAAAAAACTTAAAATAATTGTAATAAGATGAAGGAAAACAGATTGCCTAAAAGGTTGCTCTCGAGCGAGGAAAAGGAACAATGCGCCCTTGTTATTGCTGGCCAGTGGTCTTCTTTAAAACTGCACGTGCAAACGAGACTCAGATCCATGACAACGGGTCGTGTAGATATTTGATCCATTCTGATTGGTCAAATCGAATTTTATTATCCAATCAGTGTGTAGGGATCTCAACCCCGGTAAAATCGTATCTGATCAACAAGAGACACACGGATCAAACACAGCAAGACGAACCACTGACGACGTGTAGTTTATTTGATTTGCAGAAAGCTTCAAATTTTTAGAAAAATATTTTTAGTTATAATTTCATAGTTTAGCCATTCTTCAACATGGTTAAAGTAAGAAATGCCAACCTTGGGATTTCGTTACCACAGCAAAAGAAAAAGGTATTTTTGGTGCTATTCTCTTTCATTGTAGACCAAATAGCTTCAACATTTCTGGTATTTTAATTACTTTCTTGTTCGTATTTTAGGGTAGAAAAAGCACAGGTTTGAGTGAAAATCTTGGCGTCAAAGGCAAGGGTTTGAAAACCTCGGAACAAGTCAAAAGAACTGCGGCTGAACTCTCCCCTCATGGCGGTCCTTCGAGAAAACGATCGGCCTTTGGCGACATTACCAACGTGAGATATTCCATGCTTCTTTTGTCATTCATAAAATGATATTTTTACCTTAAGAAATTGTATTCTTTATTTTCAGGCTGTCAGACTCAATCAAACTGGCAAAAGCAAAAAGGCAAAGCCTACTCAAAGTGCATCTGCCGCGGACATTTTGAAGACGAACACCGTAGAAGACGCTTTGTCTAGTCTTGTTCAAGAAAGCAAGGATTCCAGAAGCATTGATCAGGCACTGCCTGATTTAGAACTTCTATCGTCATCCAGTGAAATATCAAGCTCTCAAGAGTCTAGTGAGTCTGAGTCAAGGTGAGAAAAAATTAGATTTTATGATGAGAATGGAGGGAAAATAGGAATAATAAATTAAGAATTAGGGTCATCATTACCTACCCTGCTGGCAGAGCTCCTTTTCTTTTAATTTCTCCCGAGCGAGTTAAAAGGAGACTCTACCAGTCCATTACCATGCCCACCTTAAAACCCTGTTACAGTCGGGTCATTGTGTTTCAATCCTTTGCATTCATGTGCACGGTGCTTAAAAAAATGAATACCAAGGTGGTGGTAACTGTAATTGGTTAAAACTCCATTGAAGGGTGGGTCCTTGTTGGTTGCCTTATTGATTCAGCCTGGTTTTCACTTGTGATGCAGTGAGAAGCAGTTTATGCATAATAAAACCTTCTAATTTTGCTTCTGCCTCACTTCAGACTGAAATTCACGGTTATTAGTTTTCTGGTTTTCACTGATCTTTATAATCTGGCCGTTTCACTCTGATTTCATCGCAAGTGAAACCCAGGCTTTATGGAGCTTTCTTTAGGGTCTAAGAATGGATGCATGGAGACTTTCCCATTGCCTTGCCCATTTAATAATTAATAAAAAATAATAAAAAAATCATTTTAACTTCATACAGTCAAGAACAGGAACCAAAAGACTCAGACACAGAAACTTTGACATGCAAGGAAACTTTATTGGAATCTGAAGAGGAAGGAAAAAGGTATCTAATTAGTAATATCGTAATGTTTGCGTTACTTTGATAATAGGTTTCATGTTGTGTTGCATGTAGTCTGCCAAATGCCTTGAAGCATCGTAAATAAAATTTTATTTATTTTTAGTTATTCAGACATAAAAAGTTCTCCATCTTCAGGAGCTAAGAGAATCGTTCAAAAAAGTGAAATAGAAGATATTGATGCTGATACATCGGATCAATTTATGGTTGCCGAATATGCATTTGAGGTTTTTCAAAACATGAAAGGAAGAGAGGTAATACTTTGACATATCTGTGCCCTGTAAGGAAAGTGTCGATTTGTGAAGCATTTTCATGGGTGTAAATGATTTATTCACTAAAACTAATGATAAAATTGCTGTTTTCCAGACATTATTTCCTCTGAAATCTTATATGGAAATGCAAAAACAACTAACCCCAAGTATGAGAGCTATCTTGGTTGATTGGTTGGTGGAAGTACAAGAGAGTTTTGAACTATACCATGAAACTCTTTATGTTGGAGTTAAGATCTTGGACAACTTTCTCATGAGGTGTCCAGTTGAGAGAGAGGACTTACAGTTAGTAGGGGCAGCATCTTTGTTTGTTGCCAGCAAAGTTGAGGTAATGTCTCTCACCATTAGCTTTAAATAGCCATTCTTAAAATTACATTTAATCAATAGTCCCTTCACAGTTCCATGCGCCATCTTGAAAGGTAGCCATGCCTTTACATCGAAGCAAGACAAACGGTGACCTTGCAATGATAGAGACATGTGAATAGTTGTTCAAGTTGTTAAAAAAGGTCTCTATCATCATAAGCTCATCGTTCGTCTTGCTTCGATGCAAAGGCATGGCATGGCGCAGGGAACTGTGAAGGGGTCTATTGCATATTTATTTGATTTTTTTTCTTGAAGGAGAGACATTCCCCTTGCCTTGATGACTTTTTGTACATTTGTGACGATGCATATGACCAACCAAGATTTGTTGCTATGGAGAGGAAAATCTTAACTGCCCTGGACTTTGACATCAATATTCCAATTCCGTACCGGTTCTTACGAAGATATGCAAGGGTAAGAAAAAGTACAAAATTAAAGATTCTTAAATAACAGTTTCTCAATTAATTTTCTTTAATCATTCGACAGGCTGCATCAGCAGATGTTCAAACATTAACTCTTGCTCGGTTCCTTCTGGAATCTTCTCTCCTACACTATCAGTTTCTGGAATATAAACCATCTCTTATTGCATCTGCATGCCTGTATCTGGCCCTTACCATGAAGCAATGTGGAACATGGATTCCAACTCTGGAACATTACACTGGCTACAAGTTAGAGGAACTAAAGGAATGTGTGATACAGTTGAATAGCATGAACTCTGAACCACCTAAGAAAAATCTAATGACAGTCAGAAATAAGTACTCTCACAAGGTATTCCATGAAGTGGCTAACATTCCTCCACTTGATGTCTTAGCTTTAGATTTCAAGTAATTTAATTTTACCCCTGTTAAAAGTGGAAATAGACAAATAACAATAATTTTATTTCAAAACTGTATATGAAAAGCTGTATAATTTTTGTGAAAATGGCTCACAGGATGTGGCTTTACATGTAGTCAATTGCAAACTACAATTTTATTATGATGAATGTATTCTTCATGCTTGTGATTTTTAGTTTCTAGTTAAGTTGTCAGATATTTAAACAAACACCTTTAAAATAGAAATCTGACAGAAGATAAGTGTTTTAAATATTAGTAATTTTCTCTGCTTGGCTTGCCAAACTTTCTATTTTTTATACTGGAAACCTAAGTAGAACTACTACTCCCCATCACCTAGGGAGGGGGTATGTGACATACATGACAAGCAGCTGTAAACGGACAAATATTCCAAAGAATAGAGTTAACCTAGGAAGGAAAAACATTCATCACACCTGTTTTTGTTCCCAAGCAAACGACTCTTCTTTGTCAGCAGTATCATTCAACTTTTTCCAAATTCATCTTTTTTATCTCAACAATCTATTGCCCTATTTTATTTTGACATCACACCCACACAAAAGACTTTTATTGTATATATTTTTTGAACTTAGAAAAGCAATGATAGCCACCAAATACACTGTGATATTAGAAATAGCTCAGTTGGTTAGCATAAAGATTCAGACTAGCAAAAATTATTTAGTTCTTGTAAATAGGAAATAAAAAAACAATAATTGATTTTGTTGATTCTGTCAAATTCACATTCTCACAATCAGTGTTACGACACTCTAAAATTGGTGAGAGGGGGTGGTGAGTAGTATAGGTCGCATGGCACAGGCCGGATTTTTGCGGTGGATTTACTAATTTTGTGGTGGATTCGAGTATATTTGCGGTGGATTTAATTATGTTCTAATACGTCACGCATTACGTGTTTCATATGCGGTGGATTTAATTATTTTTCTTACTTATTACCATGAAAAGACGGGTAGGTATTGTGAAGTTGCCATGACGACCAATTGATGCCATGAGTTTATTGTTTGACAAGTTTGGACAAGTCTTTTGTTTACCAATCCAATTTATACAGCTTGGGGATTTTGAATTTTTAACTCAAAAACTCAAGCAACCAAGCAAGCAAGCAAGACCTAAAAAAATTTACTTTTGAGAAACTTAAATGGCTACGTTATTCCAGTTAAGCTCTCGAGGATATCACGCTACCGCCAATGAATTCAAAGGACTAATGAAAATTTGATGACTATTGTATCCAACACAATGCAATTAAGACTCATAAACGATAAACAATAAGACCTACTAAGTTCTTCCTAATCATGCAAAAATCAGCTGAAAATGATTAGTTCTGTTATCTTGTTCTATATTATATAAACAGCGTTCATTCTATTTCATACTGGACCGTAGTACAATGATTCTAAAATTCCCTGGCATTCAAGCTTATTAATGCTGTCATATCTCTTTTCCTTCAATCATTTTTGTCACGTGATAAATAAGACACGGCATCAAACCAATTTTATGAATGCACAAATCTACAGGAAGCCCATATCCGATTTAGTTATTGAAAAACACAGGAAGCCCATGGACAATTCTTATTCCCCACAGGCAGCCCATCCCATTTAGTTATTGAAAAACAAAGGAAGCCCAATTACAATTCTTATTTCCACAGGCAGCCCATCCGATTTAGTTATTGAAAACACAGGAAGCCCATGACCAATCCTCATTTCCACGGCAAAGACCATTTGAAATACCAAAATTAATAACTGATTTTATAATAATCTTATATCTGCTTATTTTTTCTATGATTGAGGGTCGATGAGAGGTCGATGCAAGGTCGATGAGAGGTCGATGAGAGGTCGATGTAAGATTACCTCCTCTCCTCCTGCCATCTGGCTATCGATAGCTTAGCTATCAGGCTATCGATAGCTTAGCTGTCAGGCTATCAATAGCTTAGCTATCGGGCTATCGATAGCTTAGCTATCAGGCTATCAATAGCTATTACCTCCTCCCCTCCTCCTCCTTCTCTCCTCCTCCTCCTCCTCTCCACCTCCTCCTCTCCTTCTCCTCCTCCCCTTCCTCCTCCTCTCCTTCTCCTCCTCCCCTTCCTCCTCCTCTCCTCCTCCTCCTCTGGATGAAATAATAAACTAGAACTATGAGTGAATGAAATTTTATAGCATGTAGCTGGGTGGCATGTGGCCGGATAGCTAATAGTTCTAGCTTATTATTTCATCCAGAGGAGGAGGAGGAGAGGAGAGGAGGAGGAGGAGAGAAGGAGGGGAGGAGGTAATAGCTATCAATAGCCTGATAGCTAAGCTATCGATAGCCGGATAGCTGAGCTATTAATAGCCTGATAGCTAAGCTATTGATAGCCTGATAGCTAAGCTATTGATAGCCTGCTGATATAGCTAAGCTATTGATAGCCAGCTGATAGCTAAGATATTGATAGCCTAATAGCTGAGCTATTGATACCAAGAAGCTAAGCTATCGATAGCCTGATAGCTAAGCTATCGATAGCCTGATAGCTAAGCTATTGATAGCCTGATGGCAGGAGGAGAGGAGGTAATCTTACATCGACCTCTCATCGACCCTCAATCATAGAAAAAATAAGCAGATATAAGATTATTATAAAATCAGTTATTAATTTTGGTATTTCAAATGGTCTT